>JALBCR010004302.1:155000-440000 GCA_030710515.1 Abscondita cerata | reverse complement strand
TACATTGATAGTTAATCGAAATATTGCTGTTAAATAAATAATTTTCGATTTAGTCAGTACCGTTTTAGTTCAAAAAATTAGTTTTCGTGAATTAGAAAAACACCGCTTCGGTTTGCACCGTTTGAGTTCCGAAATATTGGGTTTAAACTGCTTTCCTTTATTTGTCAAAGTTGAAAAAAATTAAGCGGCCGCAATAATAAAACGTGAGGATTCAGTTTTGTTTAAACGGGAGAATAAAGATTTAATTAAAATTTTGAATGATTAATAATTGAACTGTTCAACTAGTTTTATCTGTTTTGTCAAAATAACACTTTTGCAAATAACACCCTTGCGAGGGTATAATTTCACAACCAATTCCGTAAAAGCAAAAAGAGCGAAATAAGTATATACTAACGCCTCCCTTGCGTTTGTGTTGTACGTTAGGGTTCAGTGAAGTGCTACTTGTTACTCTGTGTATTTTTGTTGTTGTTGTTGTTAATTTTCATTTTTGTGTTATAGTTTGTTGTAAATTTTGTTGTTAATAGAACCCGTTAATTTTTTATTCTTTAATTTTCTTAGCAAGGAATCTAGAAAAAAACTTCTACGACTGAGCAACTCCAAGCAAAGAGTAAACGTAAGTCAAAGAAAGCTTCCAAAGTAGTAGTAACCAAAAAGGCTTACCACCAACAAAAGCACTTTGGTTAGTCGGTTGAAAGCGGGTGTTTGTGTGAAGAAGTAAAATGGGTATGTCTTTATTCTCAATATAACTCGATCCTTCTGTAGGGCCTCAGGCGAAATGCTAAGTGCCCAGAAGATCAAAGCTCCAATAAGAACGCATCTGGGTTAGCCCGATGATAACCCAGCACGGAAAGATCCGTGGCGGCTAAGTTGACAGGAACTTAGTAGTCGAGGAATCCATCTGCGCTTGCAAACGAATCTATATGTTGACATATAAGATATAATATGCGGTTCGGATGTGTGACCGCCTAACACATGTGTCTCGTCAAACTGTGGCAGAAGCCAAGCTTATACTATCTAGCAAACCATTTCGAGGCAAAACGCCAGCCCCCCGCTGCAAAGTGGCAACACGAGAACCTTCCGACAGCGCGAAGTGGCGACTGGACTTCGTAGTCTGAAATGGAAACAATTTGTTGGTTGCGACGGCCTTACGACTTAGTGTTGAGACGCGCAACCAGGACGAACAAAAATCTATTTTATTTTTACTACTGGTTACGACCGACCTAAGTACTTCGGACTTAGTAGTTGAGTGCACTTCTAAGGTCTATCATAGATAGATCCCTGGCGAACCGACCCGGATTTTGTAGTGGGGTGGTAGCCCCCGGATCTGCCGGACCCCACTCAATTGCACGATGAAGCTCTCGGTTCTAGTAGTTGGGTATCACGTTTGCGTGAGCCCGACGAACGAGCCCTTGACTCCTGCAGTATGAGTGAAAGCCCGCGGAGATACCGGACCCTATTCGACTACAAATGATATTCTAGGCCGCAGTAGCCAGGTCACTAGGCCCGTGGTTGTATCTATGTTGACCACTGTAACTAAGGCCTTAGGTTGAGTGATTGCGAATGCCCGTTTATTCGCATTTCTTTGTTACATGATAATTAAATTATTATATTACCGGGTTGTTGATAGCAACCCCTAGGATAGATATTTAATACACACACCACCCAGAGCGTGGCTTCGGCCTCGCAACATCAAAACCAAGTACATGCCGGTAGTACTTGAGTATTAGCGTGTTGCCACAGCGGCACGGTCAAGCAAAACAGCCAAAACATGCCCGGGTCTCTATACGCAGCTTTGTGGCCCTCCCGGCATCTAAACGTCGGTGACTACAGACGTGGTGTACCCAGGGGATGACCGGTTCTTTCATGGCCCGATCCTGGGGAAGCCTGGGTCTCCTTGACGGCTCACTTATGTTCAGTCTATTACAACGGCGCCCCCATGAAACCCATCACATAGATGATCGGCTGTCGTCCATGCGCGTGGGGCCCTGTCTTAGATGGGCGCTCTGCCTCACCGAGCGTGTCTGTGTATTGGGCCCGGTTCTCCGTGGAAACAGCTCTCTGTAGCTGAAGCATTGCTGCGTTCTTGAGTTCTTAACTAGCAAAGGGGTAATTGTACTAGCGCTAGGGGATGTGGCCTCTTGTCGGCTGGTAGGGTACAAGTCGGACCTATTTCCAGATAGGGCTAATGTACTGTCCGATCCGAGACTACTCAGTAGAGATAGGAACCAGATATCTCAGATGAAAACCCTGCAAAATGGCGAAAAATTTAAATAATACAGGTTTTTATGTCCAGTCAAAAGGTATTTTGAGCAGGAAAAAAATATAAAAGTTTTTTTCTCAGTCGATCTATACGTTTTTTGGTGTGCTAAATGCAAATTTTAACTTTGCTAATTTCTACGGATATGGCTTCACGTCAAAAAATTAAAAAAACCTCAAATTTTTACATTTTTTTTGCCAAAAAGTGACAAAACTACGTATATTTTGAGGTAGACCTTTTTATACAAAAATAAAAATCATTAAATTTGCTACAAAATGCACTTATGACTTATGTTTTTTATGTAACAATTGAAAGCGCATTGAAAAAAAGTCAAAATCTCTATTTTGTGAAAAACCCACTTTTTTCGATCGTTTTATATCACATTACCCGAGATTACAAGTGTAGAGTTCTTTACTCACAATTTTCATTCATTACTATTTAGTTACATATTAACAACTATTTATATGATCTTTACAATTAATAATGAATGTAATGCCTTCATAATTGTATATCAGTTTAATTAGTACTTGTTAATTATTTCACCTTTTTGTCCAAACTAGTTTTGAACATTCAGGCTCAAAATAATTATACAACAAGATTCACAAAAGCAATTTAATATACATTTTTATATAATTATCACAACTACGTTAGGTCATGGTTGCTCGTGTAAAATATAAAAGAAGCACACATTATTAGTAACAATACTATTAAATTAATAGTTCTAATATGAATTCAGTCAATTTACAATTTATACCTTTTTTACCTCCAACTACTGCTTGGGCTGTAGGATCAAATCTCTTGTTCTGAAAAGTAAAAAAAACAGTGTTAGAGAAACTACATAAAAATTTAATTAAACTAATATGTACTAGAGGTGTGTCCTTGTTCTTTCGAAATTGGTTGAGTTTCAGGTTTGTCGTCCACTTCGTCCAAATTCTGGTCATCATCAACAAAATATTGGTTCGTATTGTTGCAATATCCTTCACAGTTTTGGCAAAGCCGGGAGCAAAACAAACCAGCTTTCTTACATCTACAATATCCTTTGCAATCTACGTTGCATTTGCAGGAAATGAGCTGCAGCAGTTTATCTGCTACAGGTGGGTCGAGGGTGGTGATTGGTAGAAGACCATGTCTACTCCTCATTCACCCCAATTCTGTAGGATCTTTTACAAAGCCCAGCCAAGCTTGAACTACCCTCAGTGAGTGCTGGCGTGTTAAAGGTTCTGTTGGAGGCAGAATGACGATGTTAGATGTCACTTTGAAAGCAGATTTTATATATAGTTCATGTCGCAGCTTGTTGAAAGAGATTATTTTTTGGCTAGATCCATACAGAGCAAGAAGAAACTTTTTTCCTACAGTCACAACTGCGCCTAGATCAGCCTCAGGGTCTTTGAATATGTTTAAGGAATGTTCGAAGTTTGCATTGTTCTTCATCGCTTTGATGTTTTAGTTTAGCGGGTAGAAAATGGAGTAGAGAACCCAACCATTATGACAAGAAGGTCGACGACATCTTCTCCCACCACTACCATTGTGTCACACTTGGATGCCAGGGTGATATCTTTGACTACTATCAGTCTATTTGCATCGTCATCTGCCTGGTTGCAAACAATGTTCGCTTTATCATACGTTGAAATCAGCATGTCTATAAATCGACTCTTGTTTTTTGAATTTGTTAAAAAGTTTTCTTGTGATACGTAGGGAATCATTGACAGTGTTTACAATAATTAATTATTAACACAAAATAAATAGCTTATTAGTAAGTAATATATACCTAGGTACTTACAATTATGACTAATATGAAAATTTATAGTAAATTGTTTTTGTGAAACATGTTTACAATTATTTTATGAATATCCAAAAATTCTTTGGACAAAAAATTGATGAAATCAATATACTGTAATTAAATTGATATCCAATTATTAATACAGCTGAGGTTTCCTCCAAAGTTTTTTTAATTAATAGTTTAGAATTTGGTCTCAAATCCCTTCTAGGTGGAGATGAAGTACAAAAACCAACTCAAATAGTTGCAATTGCCGACGTTTCGCTCTCTATGTGAGACCTTGATAAAACTAGATTAATTAAGATATTACAGAAGCATTAATTAATTATTATTATTATTACTATTATTAATATTGAATTTTGTTTGAAGAACTCTTTACTTAATAATCTCTGATAATATGATATAAAATTTCAAAGCGCTCTAACTACACGGCTAGACCAAAATAAGTGAGTAATAAAGAATGGAACTCTAAATTGCCGCGACTATCTGTAACAAAAGGGAAAACACCAAAAAACTGCACCAAAAAACTATAGGTACTCGGACACGTGTTTCAATAGCTAAGCTATCATCATCAGTGAACCGGTTTTTTATTTTGTTATATTAATATTGAAATTTGTAAGAACTGTGAAGTAGTTTTACCAGCATACAAGATTTTGTTGTAATCACAAGCATAGTTTCTGAATTACAAATCAAAATGAACGAAAAAGTGGGTTTTTCACGAAGTAGAGAATTTCGACTTTTTTTAGTGCGCTGTAGTGGGGTAATTGTTTTATAATAAAAAAAAAGCATGAGTGCTTTTGGTAGCAAATTTAATGATCTTCATTTTTGTATTGTAACGCTCTACCCCTTTGAGCCCCTGCTTCGGTTGCAGAACGATTCGAATGGGCGGAACGAGACAAAATTTATATTTGCAACACAGATAGCTTCCAGCGAGAATTAAATAACCCAGGGTTCGTTTTATCGGTATATTGAATTATTTACAATTTTTTGGGCAATTATTTTTACAGTGGATGAAAATATTTACAGTAGGTTAATGAATTTAAATTACGCGCCGTTCTTCGGTTGAAAGTGGCGGTAGTGGAGACACAGCCTCGCTGTCAATTCCGGGTGTCGGAACGTGTTGTAGCGGTATAACGGATTTGGTGACCGTGTTTTCGGACGGAGCGGCCCTTAATTGCTGGTATCTGTGTAGTTTCTGAAACAGGTAAGGGGTGTAATTATCGGTGTGTGTGGTGTAAAACCGCAATTGTTGTTTTAGGTTAATCTTCGATCCGGCAAGGTTCGCCCTTAATTGAGACGCTGTTTATTTGCAGCTTTCTGCGTGTCGGTACACGAGGGTCTTATTAATGCGGCGGAGCCTGGTGTGTTAACGATTTTAGTGCCCCCGATGTGGCTTTCGACCTGGTAGTAGCTATGTTGGATTTTTCTAGCCAGCGGTTAAGAATGCAACTCCTTTTAGGTGTTACCGAATCTTCAACTACCTTAAAAGGGGCTTCCACCGTTTTAATGCGAAGATGGTGTGTCGGAGTCGTACCAGTTAATGCTTCTCGGTTTATTATCGGACCCCTCCGTTACCGAAGCAATCGGCCACTTTGGGGGGTTGCAGGTAAGGGATGGTGTTTAAAGCGGTTTAAGGCGTCGGTTTTGTTTCAGGTATATACACAGCGGTTAGTAATATTTTGCCACCACACGTACCGAAATCAAATCAGCCTTTGAAGTGGTCTTTGGTTAGTGAAAAGAAATGGCCCTGTTTCTCGATCGCGAACGAATTGAATCACCGGGATCTTTGCAGACGCCAGAAGATAAAAGAGCGGATAGCTTAAGTTTTAGAGTTTAAGGATCGGTTTGCGGTTTATGGTTCGGATTGCCTTTGGAAGGTTATTTGGGTCTAGGAATCGACTCGAGTGCTGTTCTTAGCATCGCGTTCGCTCTTTTAAAAGGGGTCTTATCATACGGGGAAGAGTAGATACCGTTAATAGAGGGGAAATTTTAAGAGGGGCGGTGCGCGCGACGCTCTTAGTTTGAAAAATGTAATTTTATGTTGCGAGATAGTGTTATCTATGCGGCAAAATTAATTGTATCAGTTTTCGGTTTCTTACAGTATAAAAAGGTTTACCTCGAAAAATACTTAGTTTTATGACTTTTTTGGCATAAAACTTGAAAAATGTAAACTTTTGAAGTTCAATTTTTGACACGGGCTTTGACACGGGCCTACAATTCGATTTAAAGAAAGAGATATTGTTGGGATTATTGGTACACAATGTAGACCAACGTTAATTGATTTTCCGGAAAACTGGTCTGGATAAAAACGTCAGCTTTTTGGATTTGGTAACTAAACCATACCTTAGAAACCTGTCTGCAAGAATGCTGACGTACAATTTGAAAAAATATATTGCATTCAAGATTGTATGGGTCCAAATCTAACGGTCAACTTTTTTGGGCCTCATGTCTCGGATCTGCACGTTTTTCATAGCATTCTACACCTATAAGATCTAAACAACGGACCTACAAATTTCCCGCACATTATGTCACGGCCCCACGGACTATAATACTTTATGACCAAAATGGGCTATGCTGAAAATTTACTTGGAAATGCCCCAGTTTCCAGGTTTGTTTTCCTTAAAAAAATTATTAAATAGTTATTGGTGTCACTAGGACAGAAACTGCCTTTTTTGCGAGTGTGAGCACAAGTGCGAATGCTCGCAAAACAGTTTCTGGACGTGTGTCACACAAAATTTTAAGCCGACAAATATTTAAAATAAATCTTTTGTATAAATTTTGACACAAAAGAATTATTTTTGGGGTTGGTATTAGTCGAATTTGTTTTCTAATTTAAATTCAAAAATCAAGTAGTTACTATTGACTTATTGTAATTGCTTTTAATTTCTATAAAAAAAATAAATGGAAGATACAATTACATTGGTACACTTAACGATGTGGTACACAATGTAATCATAAGTCAATAACGAATCGGTTTTGTTGGCATATTCAAAAGCTTATAAGTGAAGCACCTAATAAAGATTACCTCCTGATAAAAGTATAATGTATAAGTCCTTTTCTGTATCCAAATAAGTGGGAATAACTAAATTGAAACTATCCTAAACTGACTTAGTAGGAGTGAAACTTAAGTATCTTAAACTAACTGAACCTACAGCAAAACTTCCAACATCTTGGGTCTTGCAATTTGTGATTAAGTTCAAACCTTTGAATTCTTGTTTCTGGTTAAATTTGATCCAAAATCTTACATAAAACCACCATTAATTGATGGTTATCAACAATATATGTGATTATCATATGACACATTCCAACGGATCGACCTGCCCTCTAGCGTTAACAAACTTTAGTAAATTTTTACCGGTCTAGGCCGGTTATTAACGTTTTTTCGACCGATTTTGACAATTGTAAAGTTAGTGTTTCTGGACGGAGGCCTAAAAAAATTTGCGTTTAGTTGTCATTTGTAGATTTCAAAAAGTGGAAAGTGAAAAAATGCACGTTATACGCCAAAAAGGGCCAAGATATTAAGTAAAGAAATGGTTCAACGATTTCTTTTGGACGCTCCTGATAACCAGTGGTTGCTTACAAAAATTGTAACATTATTTGTTATATAACGGTCACTGTTTTCGCAGAACTAGAACCACCATAGTTGCGGATTCGGGTGGAGATATTTTAGCACTAAAGTCTGAAGGAGGGTGGAAGAGCACCGAAATTGTGATGAGCTATGTCGATGATTCAGTCAATAAAAAATGTCTAAGAAATTATTTCGTACTGAGTAGAGTACAAAAATATTTTGCCGTCCTCGAGTTCATAGTTTTTCAATCAACAGATGGTTCATCATCATCAGTATCAACTCTTTCATCATCCAAAATCTGTTACTGTTACTTGTAAAACTTTTACATCTTTACTGTCAGTTTTACGAGTTAGTGACTTGATAAAATAAACTTTCTTGATTAATATTGTGTTTTTCGAAATTGACGCTTACAAATGAGTAACAAAAAATAATTTTCTTTTTAACTAGCCTGAATTTTTATTACATATCATTAAACGTTATTAGTCTTAAAATGGCACATGCAAAGTAATGGTCAACTAAAAAATAGTGTGATTCTTTATCGAGTTCCCTGTAGGTAGATACACAAATATATTTTTAGATTTAAACAAACTGCGCTGTCTGAAGTTCGACTTTCTTCAGATTAGACATTTTGAAACTCACACTACAATAATACTTTAAGACGACAACCCGATTTGGATTAACTTTATCTTTGTAAAGGTGGTGGCATTGCAGGTAGGTTTGTTATCACTTCTATGAGGTAAATCACATTTTTATACAGTATTTAATCTAATTTTCATAAAACTTTATCTGAACTTTTCAAAATCCACTTGTGGATGATATAAATTAAAATAATTTTGATAGACAAAAAGAGAGGCACGTGCCTCAATATAATAGTAATTAATATAAACGTCTTCATATATTAAAAAATTTGCATAACATTTAATGCCGTAAAAAATGTCCCGTCGAGTTCATGGTCGCGGTCAAACATCTCAAAGGTTCGCTACATTAACGTCGGATGTGAAATGGACAGATCATGAAGAACACAAACGTACAGTCTTGTTTTAAGTTTTATGGCCGTAACCATGCCATCACTAGACAAAGTATCTTTATGATTTTCAATTTACAATTCTTAACAGTTGAGACATGCACGAACATTAAAAAAACGAAAGAACTACAAGCGACTTTAAATGTTAATCAGGCCTTTTCAAAAGTGGATCGTTAAGTTATTTATTCCACAAAATACCTGCATAGCAGTAGGAAACTAATAAAGTTATTATTTATTAACGATGCTTTTCTTTTAGCCCACTCAGGATCCAACGACTACAATGAAACGTTACTTCCTATATTTTTCATCGGTCATGTCGTGTCGGTTTTACACATAAATTATTTAGTTTCGTTGGAGGACAGTGATTCAAAATCTGTGGGTGATGCAAGATAAATTAATCATATCCCATTATGTACACCGTGAAATCAACCCACGTTATCCTTCATCACTTTCCCAATAAAGTTGGTTGCAAGTTTTATTATTTGTACATCATTCTGCAGTAGTAAGTTTCATGCTTAATTTAAAAAAATGGCTACGATCGTTTATAAAGCTTTATTGAGATAAGACATTTCGTTTCTGGTATCAGACCTTTTTACATGCTGATTTGCGATTCAATTACACCCACATACAGTGAGGTTTTTCTACAACTGAAAAATGTTTAAAAACTTCAATTTATGACGTTATACTTTCAACGCAAAACTGCAGTATTCGTCGCAAAAAAACGATTATTGGCAAAATAGTTATATTGTAGGGGACGGAGATGACGATAACAAGCTCATTATAATGATTTCTCCACGTGATTTCAACATAATATCTTGTTTTTCATCTCAGAATCATCGTTGTACATTTAGATTTAAAAGGTTCTTTACGTTACTTGATTATTTTTTATGTCCTCACATGAAGGTAAGATGAAGAAAGTAAAAGATAATGATTAGAAATGCCCAAATTATATTATTTTTCTTCGCAATGGCCACAAACATGATTTGAGGTTTACTTCTGCTGTAATCAATTTAGCATGGGTCCATTTTCGACATAAATACAAACTTTACCTGATTCGTTACAAACTGAAGAGATTTTTCTCCGACCTAATCATCATCATTATATTCTTCCACATAATTGATGGATGTGGACGAATCTGAGGATTATTCGTTATCATCAAGTTTTATTTTTCTTACGTATTTCAGTTTTTGTTCCTTTTGGTTCTTCTTCTTTTGCTCTTCTTAAATATTTTGATTTATTTCTATTTCAGCTTTTTCGTTGCATTTTCCTCTCTTCTCTTCCGATTTTCCTCTTTTTTTGATACTTTCTTAATTTTTTCATAGTTTTTAGATTCTAAGGAACCTTTAAACAGGGGTGCTGGTTATGTGCACTGACGGTAGCTTCTTGCTTGGTTTTTTAAATAGTTTTGCATTAGACGGCCCAGCTGATAAATTATCCAGGATATCCAGGGACCATTTTAGGAAAACTCGGATAACACATGACTGAAATAAAAGAAAGAAAAATACTAGCAAAACACAAAAAAATAAAGCCTTGGATGACGCACGTATTAATAATTTCGTAAGCTTCACAAAAAATTATGCAAAGAACCATTTAATGAAAACCTTAAATTATACTATACAAGGTATAGAAATAAGCTTCGCGATGTAGTCAGAAAAGCTAGGGATGCCTACTACCAAAACAAATCACGGATACCAATAGTGATTGAAAAACAAAATGTGGAGGACTATTACAGAGGTAATAAATAGAAATAGTAGAAACAGAGTGACTTCTAATATACTCGTTACCAAAGTGAAAGTATCCATAGCAAATGAGTTCATGACTTGTACAACACTTCTGCTCAGTAGGAGAAAAAATGTTATTCCTGACGTCGTTGAAGATTTTTCTAAAGATGAACTTGCTATGTGATCACTAATATCTACCCTTGAGTAACTTCCTATTAGTTACAGAAAATGACATAGTTAAGATCATATGTGAACTTCGAGGGAGATCTGGCCTTGGCTGAGACGGAGTTAGTGTAAAATGCTTATCATTAATAAAAGAATATAATCCAAGCCTCTGCGTTACATATTAAATTTTAGTATAAACACCGGCACGTTTCCTCCTGTTTTGAAGAAATCTATTATAATTCCGCTCTTCAAAAATGGGAGTACAGAACAAGTCACAAATTATAGACCTATATCAATGCTGTCTAATATTGCCAAAATCATAAAAAATATAATTAAAAAACAGTTAGTTGATTACTTGAAACCAAATAATTTAATCTCACCCAGGTAATTTGGATTTCGTCTAGGTATGGGGACAAACGATGCAATATATGCAGTGACTACCAATATTCAGGAACAGTTTGACATAAGAATGAAACCACTAAGAGTATTTTTAGTTTTCGCAAAAGTCTTCGACACTGTATCCCACGATGTATTGATTAGAAAACTATTTAATATTGGAGTACGAGGCATTGCACTTAAAAGGCTTGTTAGTTATCTTTCAGAAAGGACTCAGCAACTTAGGTTTAGCAACTTACTTAGTACTGAACTGGTAAGAAATCACTTCGCAATCCCTCAAGAAACGGTGCTTGGGCCAATTATTTTTTTGTTGTTTATAAATGATCTTTTCTTTTTTAATTTTTGGTCCGGGAATCACCACTCAAATTTAGAACGTATAGTCAATAGTAGTATTTACATTTTGCAGATGATTCTATTTTGCTGTTCTCTTTGCAGACATGGGCAGAAAGCTTTGTTCTACCAACAAATGGATTAAATAAAGTTAAGAAGTGGCTATACTTTGCCAGTATGCCAGATTGAGAAACATTATGCCTATTGAAACCCTAAAATGGTATACTTTGCTTTGGCTCAATCGGTTATCTCATATGGTCTACTTTCTTGGGGTGGTGCTTACCTTTTAGTACTCCGACCTGTGATAATGGCACAAAATAGTGTACTAATAAAAACAATTTTAAGAAAGAGAAGAACTGACCCTGCCATTGCATTGTATTCCAAAGTGTCATTGTTAACTTTAGACAAGTTATATAAACTTCATGTTTACAAAAATTTTTATAAGCATAAAAAGTCTTTCGGGGTAACAAGTCACAGCCAAGAGACTAGGAATGAGACTGGTGCTACGCTTAAGGTACCCAGAAAATACACAATTTACGGAATGGAAGAACACAGGACTTATTCAGAACCCATATAGCTTAACCAATTACCTCCTCCGGAGTAATACGAACCATCGACAATTTGATTTTTTAATAAGAAACTACTTAAACTCAAAGTTATAACACGATTTATTACAACTATATTATTAATTTTAATTTAGTACATCTTATAAATAATAAATGATGTGAGAAAAAATGATTATATACTTTTTTATTTTATTATTGTTTTTTATTATTATTTTACGATTACATTTTTTTTGAAAAATTACTTTTTAGTTTAAATTTTAATTATTTAATAATAATACTTGCAAACTTACAGCAGGCGATACGAGATTTTGATTTTTGCTAACACTTATGTTGGCTATAATTATCGAAGGATCGACTTATGTAACTGCTTTGACATACCTGTCGACAAAGTTGCTTAATGCAAACCATTTGCGTACGTGATCGCTAACACGGGTCGACACTAGATGCTGCAAAACTTATAGTTTAATAATAATATTAATCCCCTCTCTACCCTCAAACGCCGCCTTTTCCTCTTTCTTCGATACTTTCTTAATTTTTTCATCTTCTTTAGATTCTAAGGAACCTTTAACAGGGGTGCTGGTTATGTGCAGTGACGGTAGCTTCTTGCTTGGTTTTTTACCTTTAGAAGTGATAACAGCGAGAGGAAAGAAACCAAATAGTTTTGCGTTCTTAGCCAATTTGTCATCTTATCCCTCCTACTCCTTCTTTTTATGGTCAGTTGTAAAAAATCGTCAGCATATTATTTTAATTGAAGTTGGTGGTTAAGTTTCTATAGTTAACTGAGACCCCTTCTTCTAGCATTAATGTAATACAAAACTGCGAAAATTTGCAAAGGAATTTTAGTAGATTCGTAACAGATCCGCTGTAGCCAAGTCAAAGCTCCAACTCGATTAAATTGCATGAATTAGCGGTTTATCATTCTTTATTCTGAGTTTGGTCCAAGAGTTCTAGTTCAGTAGCACGACCATTAAACTTCCAGTCTTCTCTTAGTTAAAGCGCTAGACTACAAACCACTAGATTATTTAGCCCTGGTTTTTATTGTTAACACATAACAACCAATGAGTAGTAAAAAGGTCCCCTTCTAGTTACTTTAAGGGCATCAAATTCACTTTAGCGACACAGATATAAGCAATGGGCTGTTCAGCAAATAACTAGCAATGTGACAGGAAATGGGCAAATATTTGAGATCTTTTATACAGTATATGTCGTAAGTTTTACCAATTACTCAAGACCCTCAGGATTGGGATTTATTTCAATCTCTATCCTACTTATCATCCTTACGAACGCATTTATTTTGAAATAGTATCAACACATTTTGTTTGATTATTTTCTATAGATGTATACATTTATAGTGAAAATATAGATTAGAACGAAATTTGTTGACGTTTTGTGTAAAAAAAAAGAGTTCTTGGTTCTTAATTATTGATGGAACACAATAAAATCTATTGTTGAGGACGGCATATTCAAATTGACGACTATCGATGCAAAGTTTATTCGAAACTTGATCAATGCGTAAGAAAAAGTAATATATTTTTGGAGAAAAATATCAACTAGTTAAGTCAAAATGAAGTCCATCTGAGAAATTTAACTAAACTACAAAAGGATACGTCATCTGGGTCTGAAAGGAACCGTGTCCGTGGTCGTCCATAATGGTAATCAAACGTCAGTCCAAGACAAACTCGTAAACGTTTTTGTTTTAATCTTGGTATTGTTTATTTAATCTCAATCTAGCTCTTAGTGTTGCATTAGGAGTAGTGTTTTTAGTTTTGATCTTAAATTTTGGTTTAATCATTAGATGTTACTGAATTATAATTATTATTGTGATTAGAGTATAGAGTATGTTTTACCTTCATATAAAAAAGTAGCTAAGCTTGCAATAATGACATTCTTAATAGTCTTAGTTTTGCTGTTGATCTCACATATCTGTCGAAACCAAGACAACAGTGTAAGACCAACACTCTTAGATCACTTGCAGATCATTGTGCTGATATTTCTTCTTATTACAAATTATGGGAAGCAAAATTACGGTGACTACACCTTTACTATCCAGAACAAAAAGTCCAAACAAGAGTTACAGAGAATTAATAACTAAAAATTAATTTTAAATAATAATTGAGACACCAAGTACTGTATCTAATTTATTGTACAGGTGATTTTGTAATATTTATGAGAATATGCATGGAGGGTAAGGTGATGTCCCTCATATAAAATTGTTAAAAGTTGGGTTCGCGATTTCGAATTTGAAAGATACTCTTGTGGTGGTAAGTCTCCAACTCCAAAAACGTTTGCCAACGCCCTGATATGTCAAGCCAATTTGGCTATGATTAACAGGAATTCCGGAGATAATATATCAGTTTCCACGTTTCTACAGGTGCAGTACAGAAATATAGTAGATTTCTTTTCCATCAATATACCAAAGCCTTTTTTTCATTCGTTCTTTTTTTCAATCACACTCCAGCAGTGAATCACCAGTTCTGTGCTATCTGTTCTCCTTCTTTTTTTCATTAATCATTTTCTTATATTCCGTTACGAGTTGTTTGTCTTTAGCTCCTGTCATGTCAGAATGATTGTGGAAATAAATATTTTGTTGTTTGGAATTTTATTTACTCTTTGATGTGAAGTGAGTTTTATCATCACCATTATTAGCATTAACCTCATCATTATCGCAGCATTATGTCCCTAAGTGGGTCTTGACTGATTCAACAATTGTCCTGCTCCATCTTCTCCTATCCCTTGACATTGCTTCTCCATTTATAATGTTCAGTTCCTTTAGTAATCTTGTACACAATCTATCCATCTTTTGCTGGAGCGTCTCAGTAAACCTTCTCCCTCAATATTCCCTTGGAAAATCATTGGGAACTGTGTACTACGAATGACCATGTCTTTGTTCGCTGCCAATTGTATGACTCTGAAGCTGTTATCGTTACTTTCTTCATGATAACTATTTTTTCCTGCTATTTGTTTATTTTAATATACGGTTTCGGACTTTCCTCATATCCTTTCCAACTCATCGTAGAAATCCTCTTTGATTATTTCCTCTTTAGTTTCTTTAGGCGCATGAACATTTACGAGGGTGGGCTTTTTTGTTTTCCTTTGAAATCTTAGAGTACATATATATTTACTAATCGGTACAAAGTCTAATATCAGATGATTAAATTCTTTCTTAACTAAGAATCTCGTTCCGAAGGTGTGATGAGTGTTGTTTCCTCCGCTTAAGTATATTACATATTTATCCATTCTATATATGTCGTTTCCCTTTCATATTGATTCCTGTACTGTAATTATTTGGATTCTATATTTATCCATGTCTTTTAATGTGACTCCTAGTTTCTGTAAACTTCTCAAGTTCCATGTCACTAAAACAAATCAATTTCTTTTCTTCGTTGCCTTAGGTGTCTTCGTTTCTTACGTTCTTTCCGAGGCTGTTGTAGAATTTCTTTAACGATTAACTTTTTCCGGTAAAGGGGCTAAAAATCCTGAGAGCTTGTTAGCCTTACGCCCACTTTGTTTATCCGGGCTCAGGACCGGCAGTGATAATTCCTGGACTACTCAATCTACCCATTCGTCATCACAAGCGAAGTGAGGTTCAGACATTAATAATTCGTTTATTTTATGATTTAACCTTATATACTTGTTTACCTTCCTGGGGCTAAGTGAAATTTGAAAGAAAAATATCCAAGTGGGGTCCAAGCGGACCCCAAATTATTTTCACATTTTATATAACTATTTGGTTTCTTTTTTTTCTAATTGTGGGTAAGGTTAAAAAAAGTTGTAGGTGGTAGTTTTATTAATAACATATATAATGTTTACATTTATTTGTTAAAAACAAAGAAGCTCAAAGTTAATTATTTTTCACATTTGCTACATACAATTTTCTTTTCGGAATGTTTGCCGCATGTACATTTTTTGCAGACAGAACATTTCGATCTCATTTTGCTATGATAGCTCTGGGACACAAATGACAGCGACCTTTTGATGAGGTAGGTTCGTCTACGACCGACATCTTCTTCTGCCTCTATTCCAACACACATTTTCATCATTCTCAGGGTTGTTTTTGGAATACGGTTACACACATTTTGATTTTCGATACGTCTTAAAATTAGTGATTTGGTTAATTGTTGTAACAATTCAAGCAAGAATAAGCGCCTTCTGTCCAGCTTGTTTTTATTCCAGTTAGGGTTCGTTTCTATATATATTACGAACGCATTTACACAAGCAGGTTTCGGTCAATTAAGTCTTCCGCTAACTCTAATGTGGTAAAAAAATTATCGGTAGTAATACCATAACCTTTTCCTAAAATAGTTACTAAAACTAGCACCACACGCGGGCCTTGATTCTTTTCGGTAGCGCCTTGCTTTCCAAGGTATACTTGTAAATTTTTACAATAAGATGTACCACTGTCCGCCATTATCCAAATGTTTATGTCGTATTTGGCTGGCTTTGACTTCATATACACCCTAAAATGGCATCTACCTCTGAACGCAACAAGCTGCTCGTCTATTGTCAGGTGGGTACCTGAGTTATAGTTTTTTTGGCAGTTTGTCGTAAACAACCTAGCAACCTAGTTATCATATCGTCGAAACGTAAAAATCTATTTATTTGCCTAAAACGAGCCCTCGACATTGTGGCACTAAATATAGGTGTTTTGGTGGGATATGAATCACCCCACAGCATTTCAATAGGTTCTAGATTACTTTTAAGGGATCCACTTAAAATTAGAAGTCCAATGTACGCATATATTTCGCAAGAGTGAACATTTACCCATTTCCTATTTTTATCGTATTTGTCATTATAAGCCAATGTTTCAGCAAAACCTTTTTGATTTGTGTACAACACAATCATATCAACTATTTGAAGTGTTATAAAAGCTTTGAATACATCGGATACGTCAAATTCAGGAAGAAATTGTTTAGTCGTATCTGCTGAAGTTTTAATGATATTTGAGGACCTAAGTTTTCTTCGAAAAAAAGGTTCTTGTTCCCAGAACGTTTCATCTTTGGAAAAAAATATGTCACCAATATATTCCGAAAATTCATGTGTATCAGAATTTTGTGTTTCCATGACATCGCCCTCTTCTTCGACAATTTCAACTACATCTTCAGCAGCAGAATCATCTTCTTCTTCATCAATATCAGAACTAGTAATATCGTAATCGTTTACTGAACATTCTGCAAACTGGATATCATCTACAACAATAAACAAAAAAAAATATTACGTGTATGTTTGGTTACCCTTTACAATAAATTGCAGCAAATAAGAAAAACGGGTAAATTTTTTATAAAAACAATTACTTACTTGTAATTAAATTCTCATTTCGTCTTGCTCTACACAGTTCAATTAGTCTCAAAGTTCTAGCAGAATACTTATCAGCCATTTTTCACAAAACAACAATAAAATCTGTTTCAGTGTGTTGAACGAACCAAGAATGAGTTATTTTAGTAAGCCAGTTGACTTTGCGCACCTTAACCAATCACGTCAAATCATTGTCAATCAGTTCGTACTGAAACAAAGGCCAGGTGGGGTCCGTATGGACCCCAACCACGTTTGCTTGCAATCAAACCTAAATAAATCAACAACAAACCCTTGTTTTTCTAATTTTTTATCATTGCGCTTCTTAGAATAGTTAGAAAAATAAATTCTTTAGCGGATTTAGTAAAAGAATAACTTTAACTTAAAATACAAACAAAAATGTAACGATTGGGGTCTGTTCGGACCCCACTTAGTCCCAGGAAGGTTAACCAAGTAAGTGGCATTCTACCAATTTTACCATGACTTTATTTTTTTTTTCATGACAGTAGTGGATATGGATACACCATTTATACCTTTTACTTCTCTTGAGCAGTTTGATGTATGACTGGGGTCATTCTATTTTTTCACTTGCATTTATTCCCTGCCTAACTTCGGTTGGGTTTGTTTATACGTATTAGAAAAATTTTAAATGTTGTTGCAAATTATTCTAAATTTGTTCCAAGAAAAATTCGAATAATTTTCGAACAAAACAAGAAAATCTGCTGCCACTCCTTTTTTCAAAAATAAAAAAATTGTGATACTGTATCTTCTACCAAAAGGACAAACTTGCAACTCAAACTTACAAAACAAAGACAAATTTGAGCTTGCACTCCTTTTTTTTGAAAATTATTCCTATACTGTTTTATCTTGTTCTAGTTGTTCTAAAAGGACATATCCTCGAGCCAAACTAACAGCCCAAGAATTTTTCTGACATAATTCTAGTTGTTTAAACATCTTCAAAAGCCAAAACTCTTAAATCAACATAAAAGTTCACCAATTGAAAGTTTTTGAGCGGGGACCTTTTATTCGAAGAACTATGATTCTTTAAAAATTGTTTATGAAAAACGTATCACCGGGCCAAGAGTAAAAATGTGTTGTAAAATAAAAATGATTTTATGGAATCTGACGGAGGTCAAGAACAAATATGTTCTTTCCATTAATAATAGAAAATCTTAGTTTTGGTCCAAGAGAGAAATTTTCATTTTCAAACTAGATTTCCTAGGTCTAGAACAGTATCGCAAGGTTGAATTTTCAGAAAAGGAAGGCAACTCGTTTTCGAACTTTAGTTCTGATTTATGAGTTTGTTTTTTTCGGAACTGGAACCAGGAGAACGGTATCACCAACTTCGATTCTTCAAAAATTTTAAAAAAGGTGTAACAGTTTTCAAAGAAAGTGGTTGGAGTTGTTTTTTTTTGTTTTACTCATAATTTATTTGACTTTAAACAATGTTAAGCCACGAGTATAATACATGGTTTTGTCCCACATCATCTTCCCTAAGACTTCTCAAAAAATCATCAATACGTTTGTAGTAGCATGTGATTTCGTTGTTGTGTTTTGCTTTGTTGACAGCAAATTATTATTTCAGGCATTTTTTGCATAAAAACTACTCAGGCACTGGTAACATTGTTGGAAATGTACAGGAAAAGTTCTAACCCTGAAGAAATTGGGAGAGATGTTGAAGAAGTCACATGGAGTTTGCTCCCGGAGAAATCTAGAGACGCTTATTACAAAGAATTAAGTGATTTCAATAACTGGAAACAGGAAAACAATGTTTGTGCGGTAAGCAAAGCGGGTTGATTCTTTAACTGTCAAGAAAAGATTCTCTTCAATGTGGACAAAATATAGCATAGGGGAGATGCGAAACGAGTTGGAACCCTATTTCCATCAATTTTACGGCTACAACTGCTGAGGCGTGAGCTGGTGTGTTGTCGTGAAGAAAAAGGACTTTTTTGTGAGCCAATCGTGGCCCTTTTTCTTCCATTACCCGTTCATTCGAAATGCCCACAGCACTAGCAATCTCACGCACCTTCATTCTTTTGTCATTCATCACCATATCATGAATTTTATCAATGATTTCTGGAGTGTGGTCTCAACAGGCCGTCCAGAACGTTCAGCATCGTTTGTGCCCATATGGCCACTCCGAAAATTTTGAAACCACTTATAAACTGTTCTAATTGATGGTGCAGAATCACCATAATATCTATCAAGCTTCTCTTTAGTCTCCTGATGCGATTTGCCTTTCATAAAGTAATGTTTAATCAACACACGAAATTCTTTTTCGTCCATTTTTTGATATTCTCTCGACTTCCTCGATTCAGACGAACGCCAAACACAAAGAAATAGACCGATCTGGCTGAAACTTGGTGTGTGTTCTTCCAAGAGATGCTACTAACTGAAAATAACCTCGATACGCACCAGTAGTGCCATCTCTTTGAGTTTGCACGGACTTTTCAAACCACCCTCGTATATTGTACTTTTCTCATAGAAATGAGAAAGAATTTTGTGCTATAGAAATGAGAAATGCACAGTACAACCAGTGGGAATAAATACTCTATCCAAAATACTATCAGTAGTAGCTGATTTTTTTGGAATTACCAGAACCATAGAGTCGTACACAAGACACATATGAGACGCACATCAGCAACTTTATTGTCTGAAGCTGGAGGTGATTTTAGTATTATCCAACATCGACAACCGTGGCAGAAGGCTATGTCGAAGAGTCAATTCTGAACAAAATTGACATTGCTAAGAAGATACTCGGTGGAAATTCGGGAACAGATCTTTTAATATAAATGTTAACGTAAATCAAATGATTTTATGTGAAATTCCTGTTTCATATACTTAGGTAATTGTCATTTTATGTAGGTACTTATACATTGTACTACTTAAATTTTCTGTAAACTGTTCAATTATATAAAAACAGTTTAATTATTGATTCATAAAGCCACTTAGTGTTTTATAGATCCCATAATTTAATCAAATCATAATGTTTATGACGTCATAATAAAAAGTGCTGGATAAAATAATTTTTAATATTCAAACAAATTTGACTTTTTAGAAAAATATCCAGTTCTCAGCTGAGGTCATAACGATAATTAAAAAGTTTTAGGTGTTTGAGGATGACAACTAATTTATTATTCGAAATTCAATATAAGTACCTAAGAAGGTTTGTGTGATTTATTACCGGTATGTTCTTACGTTGCTTGTTTACGTAATTTTCACGTTAACTGGAAATAGTTAAAATATAGTCGGCAAAGATAACTTGATTTGTGTTTGATTATTAATGGGACTAAGATAATAACAGCGTTCGTTTCACCGTGCAAGTGTAAAATAATTAGTGAGGACAAACCACAAAATTAGCATAAAAACAGCAACGACTTAGGAATGACAAATGCTGTTTTCGCCGACCTTTCTTTCACCTCCAAAATATTTTAAAATCTAGAAATGTAAACACATCGTGCAATACTATAATGCATTTCAGTTGAAGCCGGTGGGTGGGTTTGTTGTAAATTGCACCTATTAGTTGAAGACCGGTGGGGCCCAGGGGGGCTATAACGATTCGTGGGAAAGTGATGGAATCGTGCTGAGCATCCTATTTATCTGACCTGAAGAAGGTAAATGTTAAATATTGAATTGTTTTCTAAGGTTAATGTAGTGCATAGGACAGAAAGACGATTGAATAAAGTACGACAGGAAAATACGATGTAGTTAATTAGCGGAATTTACGAAATAATTAGTTCGATGTTACACATGCAAAGTAATTTTTATAGGATTCTACAGAGCTGCAAAAAATACATTCGCTGTGTTTTACACGAGCGAGAGGCCCCGGAGGGATTCGAACCCTCGATCTCCTGTTTACTAGACAGGCGCTTTAACCAACTAAGCCACGGCGCCGTTGCACTGAGTTATGAACCATTATGTACATATTACACCCCTTTGTTTATTTGACTATTATTATAATACAACATAAAGAATACAATTATATGCATAATACTTATCTTTTGCTATTTCATCGAGTGATCAACATTGTTGTGTAACATAATAACTGTCATTTTAAACGGTTTAACTAAAAAGCACTTATTTTTTATTTATTTTACCTATTTGAGTTTAGATAATTGCGTTACTAAAATTGCGCATATTTTAAGTATCTTGTATTTGTCAAGTTCAGTCACTCTTCTCAAAATGTGTTTTGTTTAACACTCTAGAATAGAAGATGCATTACCCGGAAAAAAATTCATATGTCTGTGTTAAACATACCTACTTTAAAAAATAATTGAAGGGGTCATTAGTCATTTAATCAATTTATTTTAAAGTAAAGTAAAGTAAAATTAATCTCCAATTACAGGACAACTTACAAATAATGTATCATAAAGCAAATATTAATAATAGTACTTACAAATGAAATGTATCACATTAACAATAGAAACAAGACATTATCGTTGTATTGAAAACTATGAATGATTGTATAAATAATAAAAATTTATAATAATAGGTAATGCTAATGGTTAACAATGTTAAAAATAATACCCGGACGAAATTAATAATAAAAATAATAATAATAATAGGTCTTTATTTAGATGAAATTACAATTTCTATAAATGAGCTGCGTTAATGTTAGGCGAAGTTTAGCCTAAGGCTATTGTTACACTTAACCTAATATAACGGTAGTAAAAAGATTTTTAATTAAACAAGACAATAAAATAAAATTATCATATTTATACTCTAATCAAGTGTACTTGCTAAAGAAGAAGGCTCTAATTTGTCTTCGAAGTGTATGTAAGGGCATAGATTAAAAATGAGGTTTAACTGAGTTATAAGTTGATGCTGCAGTATAAGTGTAAGACCTTTTGAAGAGTGCTGTCGAATGTTGTGGTAAAGTTAGTAAATGTAACTGTCGAGTTTGGCGATCGTGAATATTATGGCGAATCACTAATTTATTTCTAAGATAGGAAGGGTTTGAAGTTAAAAGCAGTTGGTGGACAAAAACTACATACTAATGCATTTGAACAACATTGTTTAATTTCAACCATTTCATTCTTTAATTTCAATATACTAAGTGACATAGAAAGAAGAACACCCAGTAATAATGAATATTTTGTAAATTTTTTTTGGGAATATATTTGTTTATATTAAGATAAAAAACGATCAGTTTTTCAGCCATATTGCCCTAGCGGTTGTTTTGTTAACCTCATTCAGAAACACTTACGATTAAGTAGCCCTAAAACAATGAATTAAGCATTTGTAAGTACAGTTGTCATTTAAGCGATTTAAATTGCATTTGAAAGAGCGTCTTTAATTCAATCACAATGCCTCCAGTGCGAAGACGCGATAATTTTCGACAATTACGCACGTTTGATAGGGGTAGAATTGTGGAATTGCGTGAGGCTGGTTTGTCTATGAGAGATACAGCCGCTAGAACGCAACGGAGTTTAAACACTGTGGCAGTCTGTGTTCGGGCATGGAACCAAGAGGGCCGTACACGAAGAGCGAGAGGTACAGGACGGCGTCGCAGAACCACAGAAAGCAAAAATCGCCGTCTTAGACTATTGGCTTTACGGGACCGCTTCTCGGAAGACCGATTGGGATGCGAACCGTTTATAGACGGATAAGAACCTTTGGGCTTTTTTCATACCGTCCCCTTTTTGTGCTACCACTGACTCCAGAGCATCGACGTTATCGTCTAGCGTGGTGTAGAGAACGGGAAAATTGGGACCAAGAATGGAATTCAATTGTCTTTAGTGATGAATCCAGATTCTGTTTGGGTATGCATGACGGTCGTGCAAGGGTGAGCAGACGGCGCGGTGAAAGACAAGATCCCCAATTTTCTGTGAATAGGCATGTGCACCACACAGTTGGAGTTATGGTATGCGGAGCTATTGCTATTGGAAGTAGGTCACCTTTGGTCTTCATTAGAGGTAACATGACCGCTGCGCGCTACATTCAGGAGGTCGTAGACCCCCATATTGTACCTTATGTTCAGACCATCCTCAACAGCATATTCCAACATGACCTCATGTTGCTAGGGTTTCTTTGGCTCATTTTGAGGCCAATCAAATTGCTTTGTTGCCTTGGCCACCAAGATCTCCCGATCTTTCGCCCATCGAGCACGTCTGGGATATTATGGGAAGAAGATTACTCAATTTACCTCACCCTGCACAAACTCTAGCGGCTTTGAAGAATCAGTTACAGATAGCATGGGATGAGATACCTCAAGAAGAAATCGATCACCTCATTAGAAGTATGCCCAGACGTGTTAATGAGTGCACAAGACATCGTGGTGGAGCAATACATTATTAAGTTTTTGAATAAGTTAACAGTTTAATTTTTATCAAATTGTGATCGTTTACTAATCTAATTCGTATACACTAGTATACCAAAAATTGTTCAAATAAATTCATTATTACTGGGTGTTCTTCTTTCTATGTCACTTAGTATAGATACGTGGTCAAACACAATTGTTCTGTACACGCTGAATTTTTGGAACGGTTGTAGTTCACAAATAATAAAAATAAAAAGAAAGTGACGGCTCTAGCGATACAACCTACAAAAGAAAGAAACAATACTATTCGGCTCGAAATAGCGTACTAAATTCGTGGAAGATCCCGTATTTGTAAGAGTTAACACAGCAGTGTCCGGCTTAGTCGGTGAGTTAGAGGGGGAGGTTCTTGTGGAAACTGAAAGAAATAAACTGCTGCGTAACGAAGCGCCACCTGCTAGGTACTAGAGAGAAATAAAACCGACCAACAGGAATTCAATAGGTTTTACTTGAGGTCTACTTCGCTAAAACGAACACAAATCAGAGAGACAAATAGACATGTAAATATAGCAAATACAAAATACTAGGAGAATCTGTGAGAAGTAAGAGATTCTACCGCATGAAACTTGCAGGCGTTAGCAACAACAAGTTAATTAGAATTCGCAATCAAATATGCCTAAATTCAGTTAAGCTTTTGTTTGTTAACCCCAAATGAAAGTTAGCGTACCAATTTAAGATTGGTGATTAAGGAAACTGGACGTACACACGTCACTTACACACGGTGATTTAAAAACTAGAATTAAACTCAGACTAGTACGGTAAGTAGCTCCCGCCAACACAAAAGGCCTTTTGTTTTAACTTCACCCACTTTATTTAAAGCGCCCCATCTGATGGAGCTAGTGAAAACAAAACCGAACGTCGATGGATGGAGTCTACCTCGAATAAAAATTAGCTTATACTCTAGGGATTCAAACCGTTTAATGTCACATGTACGTGAGCTCCAAACGCATGCAAAGTGAATAGGTTTCTTAAACAATAAACTTAGCTGTGTACTGATGCATGTAGTTCCGATAAGAAAGGTTCTTGCTAACGACAGCAGTTGACAGCTATTAGATGATCGGTAGCCACAGGATTTCTCTTAGGAGGACTAGACGACAAAGCTCGGAAAGCAGATACCCAGCGTGAGCGACCCTCAACCGGTGGAGTTCAGCGGCCGTTGCAGCTTTGATGTAGGCAACTCAGTGGTAGTCGTCACGGTTTTATAGCGAAGGATTCTTAATTTCTCGTTTCAGCACCCCCAGGAATTATCCAGATGGTAATATACGACTAGAGTATGAGGTCAAGACACGTGGGCGAAAGCGGTCGGATTTATATTTACACACCAAATTAACTTGTAATTATTGAAGCCACATTAATATTTTACGTGTAAACTTTTAAAAACGTCCAAAAGAAGGAAAATCACAAGATGTCCGCTCGTCGTCTCAATAATTTTGTGAATAATCAATTCACCAATGAGAAAAATCGTAGCGTGCGCGGTAAATCGATTTTCGTCGTAACGTGAAAGTCACGACAACCGTTACTCAGAAGGTTTGCGACCTACGTTCAAGTTCGAGTATTTTGAACCGTAACATTTTATTTTTACAAATAATATTTAGACAAGGATAATAAACTAAATCACAATAATATAGAATAAAGAGTACCAGGGTTTCGCAGAGTTTTTTGCGTATCTTGAAATTTAGAATAACCGTTATATTCTGCTATATAAAGTTTTTAGACTTACATAAGTCATTTGAAGCATGCTGTTAATGTAGTGAGAAAATCTTAGGTTTTCATCAAAAACGACGCCTAAGTTCTTATCCTCAACTGAGAATGGTACAATCTGATTACTAATGTTGATCATAATATGCCCTTTCAAAAACTCACTGGGAACTTGTGAACTAAAAATCATTGCGATAGATTTTTTTCATTAATACTTAGATTAGCCGAGTAATCCAAAATTCTATTAAGATCATGATTAATGCCGTCCTTAGCCTGTATATATTCAAGTGGATTAAAGCAGTTTTTTAATCACATTGGACATGTCGGATGTGTATATAATAAATAATAATGGACCTAAAATAGATCCTTGAGGGACTGCAGACGATATTATTTGAGTAGAGGAGTAAAGTTATTTTTAACACGAACTATTTGAACGCGATTAGTTAGATAAGAATCGAAAAAAGACACAGCAACCATAAGAACAGCAAGCTTATTATCTATTGCTCTAAAGTTATTGTCCTTTAAAATTTAAGAGCGCTGTAGTTGTACTGTAACCTTTACGAAATCCAGATTGTTATATAGGTAAAATATTGTTACTGTTTAGATAAGATACAATTGCAAATTTTTTTTAGAACTTTTGAGAAAACTGGTAAAAAGCTAATAGGGCGAAGATCAGTTATGCCCTCAGAAACCAGTACTTTAGGTACAGCACAAACAACAGGTTCCTTCCATTTTTCAGGAAAGTAACCAGTTTTGAGACAACAATTTATTAAATGAGTAATACGAGGCACGTCCAGAAAGTAAGTGTACTAACATACTTGGTTACACTTGTACATATGTAGGTTATTTTTCGACATAGTCACCATCCCTCTCGATGCAAGTGGTGTGCAGCGGGATCAATTTTTGATGCCTGCCTCGAAGAAGTCTCCCGACAGCTCTTTCGCCCACTTCTCCACCTCCCCTTTCACCTCCTCGTCCGTTGAAAACTTGTTCCCACCCATGTGCAACTTACGGGAAGTGAAGAGATGGAAATCTGAAGGGGCCAGGTCAGGGAAATACAGGAGGTGGTTCAAAACGTCCCATCCTTCGTTAGCATACCCCTCCTTTTATTCAGAACCGCCCTTTCGGAGCTTTTCCCTTCACAACGAGGTAGCGAATGACGGCGCGCACTTGGCCGGAGGTACGATCGACATTTTTGCAAGAGATGCTACTGTGTCAAGAGTTTTCAACACACTAACCTCGGATTAGTCTCGTTTTGAAGGGGATGGGTCAGGCTACGCGGCAGTATTGCCGACATCTCCAAAAAGTATTCCTTAAAGCTGTGAGAGTACCAGTATACTTACTTTCTGGACGTGCCTTGTATGATTTAAAATAATAGAAATACATTGAATGATCACCCGAAGCATTAGATTTAAGTGACGTTATTGTGTTAAATACAGTTCTTTGATCAACAAGACTAAATGAGAAAGAGAAATTTCCTACTATTGTAAGAGTTAAGAGTATCCTGATCTACAACATCTTTATTATAAGCTGATATAAAACAATCATTAACTGATTTACTTTTTTAGAGATTAATTCATCTTCCCAGATAAGCTGAAATTTGCATCGGTCTTACCAATACACAAAGACGGTGACAAAAATTACACAATTATAGACTAATTTCTATTCTATTTCTCAAAAGTTTTTGAAAAAGTCATGTCTATACAAATTGCAAGTTAATCATTTGTTTAATGAAAGCCAGTTTGGCTTTAGGAAAGGCAGAAGCGCTGCTAATGCAATTGTCGGCATTGCAACTAACGTTTTACATGGTTTTAAGAACAGGGACCATTCAATATCTTTATTTTTTGATTTATCAAAGGCTTTCGATTGTGTATGTCATAAAACTTTACTAGACAGTCTATAATTTTAACCAAACTAGCATTAATCTAATATCATCACCGTTGCCAAATCGTTAATTCTAATGGAAGATCTACTCAACTATCAACCTATCAGTATCGGATTACTGCAATGAAGTACCTATTCTAGGTCTATTGCAGTTTTTAATATTTGTAAACTCATTTCCAAATTGTATAGAAGACTACATACATGTACTTCAATTTACTGACGACACTATATTAACTATACTCTTCAATGGTTTACTCAGAATAAATTTTTATTCTAATTGGAGTTGTATGCATCACTGATAATTTCTTATGGTTTTGGTTGACTAATTTTTGGCAATAGCGTGGTGAATAGTCCATCTTTTGTGGTTTCTTCACACGTATTGTACATAAGGTTCCCAAAATTAATTATCAATATTCATTCCCGGATATGTCAAACCCTAGATTTGTTTAGGTTTCATTAAAGTTGATTCTTATATTTTCACTTTTGGGCTATTCTTAAAAATCCCTATTTGTTTCACGCCATTCAGACTCAGTGCATGAACACTGTAAATGCATAGTTCTATCCAAAGGACTTAATGCAAAAACAAATTTAGAAAATGTTGTTCATTTACATAGAGACACCTTATACCACAGTTTGGTTTTAATTCTTAGTTCTTCAATATTTTTTGAATCTACTACTAGTGACAGGTCATCCGTGTAGCAGCTTCAGGTATTTGAATCTTCATGACATCATCGTAAAGAATATTCTACAGTGTTTTCCTATAATTATTTTCCTGTTTTGACGAAGTATTTTATTACATTATTTCCAGGATTTTTAGTTTTTTCAATTTTTTTGTAATATTAATTGCCATGAGGCACTATTAAAAGCATGCCTGCCATCGGTCAGTACCAGGACAATCCATTTGTTTCCCTTTATTTCTGATTATGTGAGAATTTGTGTTTATAAAAATTGAGACTTTTATATGGAAATTGAAGAAAATCATTGTCTTCCATTCCTTCACGTACTTGTCACCCGGAAACCCAACGGTCAATTAGGTCATTTGGTGTATCGCAAACCCACTCACACTGACAGATACTTGCATGCATTTTTACACTATCATCCTGCTCAAAAAGGTTTGTTGTTAAAGCTCTAGTTTTTCGAGCATTTTCTATATGTCAACCCTACAATTTCAATTTGGAACTGCGTCATCCAACTAATACTCTCATTACAAACGATTATAGCAAACAAGTTATCCAAAAAGTCATTAAACGTCACTCTCATCCTTGCCTTCAAGGTTTAAAAGAGATTTCTTCTACCACTTCAGAAAAAATTTCAGGATTTCTCCCTTACATTCACATCGAATAGGTAAGCTTCTTCGAAAAAACGACATTAAAGCTATTTTTATATTTTCTAACAAAATTTTACCTTCCCCTAAGGATAAGTTACCGACTCTTTCTTCTCAAGGTGTATATCGTATTCCTTGTTCATATGGTTTAGTGTAAATAGGAGAAACTGGTCGCTCTATTAGTACACGTATTTTGGAACAAGACCGTTTTGTTTGATTAAAACAGGGTTTGCCGTGGCTGAGCATCATTTTGATACCGGTCACAAAATAGATTTTGATAATTCCGCTTTGATTGTCAAATCTTCTGTCTTTTTCAATAGGAAAATCAGGGAGAGTATAGAAATAATTGAGCATCCCAACAACTTCTATCGCGACCGCGGTTTCAAACTTTGTGGGATTCCCATCGTTAATCCCACCCCTCTCCTATTTGTAATCAATCAGCGTAGAGATTAACGACCCGTGACGCTTTTTCCAGTTTCTCGCCCTGATGAACTCCTTACGATAGGTTGGCAACTACGGTTACCATTTTGACCCGGCCGAATCACGGAAGACGTTTTTATTTTAACAATTTCTGTTTGTGTTTAAGTTTTTCGTAAAATCAAACTGGTTGTTATTGAGACTAGACTAGATACAATTAGAATAAATTCTATTAGAAAGAATTAAAATGAGGATACTGACAATAGAGTCTTTTGAATTGCCAGATAGCGGCTCAATTACATAAGCAAGCAGAAATTCGGTTCGATTAATTTACGAAATCATGTTACACATGAAACAAAAGATAAAATAGAAAAATTTTTCCATTCTATTATGGGAGAGGGTATACTGGGTGGCCCACCGAAAACGAAACAGACCGTGTTTTTGAGCTCTCTTACACTTTTAAAAAAAAACAGTCAAACAGGTCAGTTTTTGTTCGGAGGGAGACATCTTCCGCAGACAAAGTTGACCCCGAAATATCAACAGGGCAGCTTCCATGTCGAAAATATTAAATAGCATGACAATTTTCGAAAATAAAAAAAATCAGAAAATATGGTTGATAATCTCAATTCATGTTTACAAAGGCCATTCATTAACGATAAAATTTGCCCTGACAAATGAGCAGGATGTCTCTGCAGCCCTGCTCTAGAAAATCTCAATTTACAATTTTATATAAGGTGCTGTAAATTGAAATTTTTGAGATGGGGCCTGCTGGGGCACCCTGTGCATTTGTTAGGGCAAATTTGTAAACATGAATTGGCATTCTCGGCCGTATTGCAGTATTTTCTGACTTTTTTTTATTTTTGAAAATAGAGCTGTCGGGGGCCCTCGGGTATGCATATAGCTCTGTAGATAATTGAAAGGGCTTTCATGTGAGGTACCTGTCGACCCATGATGCTATTTAAGATTTTCGACATGGGGGATGCCGGGGTCACCCTGCTGATATTTCGGGGTTAACTTTGTCATCGGAAAATGTTCCCCTCCAAACAAAAATGTACCTATCCGAGCGTTGTTTTTTTTTTGAAAGTGTAAGAAAAATTGACTGTTTCGTTTCGTTGGGCCACTCTGTATAAAGCTCACTCAGCATTTGTTAACTTAGTGTTAATTATAGTTTTATTTTGTTGACTTAACCAAACAGAAGAATGTGTCTGATTTTAATTTAAAATGTACTAGTTGATTTGTTGATTTAGAAAAGCCATTGGTCTAAGGAAAATCCCAAAAGTAAAAAAAATACTGAAAGGGAAAGATGATATAAAGGAGAGGAGGAAACCTATACGTGAGCAGAATGTTGCTATGGAAACAAGTGATAGTGTGACCGAGAGGTTTGAGCGCGATGTAGGGGTAATGTATATCTCTAACTCAACGTTAGTTACAAAATTTGAAAATTTTAAAGAAATTACAGTAGGAGACACACAAAATAAGATGTTTTAGGTTTGTTGACTCTAAGATAAAGTTTGATGATAAAATCATGACTAGAGTTATGAGAGTTGAAGAAAATGAAGGTAATGCAAAAAATTGGAATAATTGGGAAGGGTTTGAAATTTACGGAGAATTGGAAAAGTCAAGAAGAGTTCCAAACAACTCTATCCAGAACCAAGGTGTTTAACATTCTTACGGCTAGTATTTCAGTCGTGGGTTAACTTAAATTGTGGTTTTACTGTCATGGTGATAATTGTCACACTTATCTCTTTCGAAATTAACCAAAAATTAACCTTAACTAGAAACTGAAATACTAGCGATTAACATTTAAACGGCTGGATCTAATGTATTTTGAGGATGGAAGAGTAACGAAGTTTCAGAAAACAATAAGAGCATCGATCCAAAATTGCTCTAAGTTTTGTTTTTAAATATAATTGTTATGTGTTAATATTTTTTGATTATTATATTATTTAAAAAAATTTATTATTGGAACCAAATTACAAGACTGTAAAAAACTCAACATTGCTATTTACTTTTCAATAATTACGCTTATGGTTTTTCTTCTCCGCCAAATGGTATTTTATATATATATATAACCAAATCATTCTTCTACCTTTCGGTGTAGGATATTAATATTACATTAGATATTATTATTGTACATTTAAATTTACAAATTTCTTCCCTTTTTTTTATTACACGCCATTTTCCCTGCTTCTTTCCATGTTTTCCTTTTCTTCTAATATTCTTCCCACTTCTTCGACATTCCGTGTTTTTGTTGGTCTTCCTTTTTTCTGTTTTCCATTATTCTTGTCTTCCATATCTGCTTTACTGGTGCTTTTTCGTTTATTCTTACTAGATACACGACAGTATTTCTTCTGTATAAATTTTAGTGTACTTTTATTTCCAGTCCTTTTCTTATGTCTGTGTTTCGTATTCTATCTCTTCTTGTAATACCTTTCATTTTTCTGAGATACCTCATTTCGACTGCTTGTATCTTGCTTTTTTCTTGATTTGTCAGAATCCACGACTCGCTGCCATAAGATAATATTGGCCTATATATCGATTTGAAGACTTTTGTTTTCGTTTCAACTGAAACTTCCCTCTTACTCAAAAAATTATTTTTCAGTGCATAGAATAATCTATTAGCCTTCTTTATTCTGTTGTTGATATTTGCTTGCTGGGTTCCTTTCTCGTCTAATACTTCTCCTAAATAATGGAAGTACTTTACTTGTTCAATTCTTTCTCCTTCAATCTTAATTTTGATGTTTACTTATTGTTCTCCGATTGCCATTACCTTTGATTTACTTTTATTAATTTTCATTCTATTCTCTTTCAGTACTAAATTCAAACTATTTAAATTTGTAAATCTTTTTCACTTTTCGTGATTTCTTAATTATTTCGTCCATGAATATTATAAATCGCAGTGGGCTTAAGCTACCTCCCTTGCCTTAATCCTATATTTGTGTTAAATTTTTTTGATGTTTTATTGTCTCTCACAACTGTACTTTAGCCATTCTTATAAATTATTTGAATCATTTTTATAAGTTTCGTGCTTACATGTCTTTCTTTTAACAACCTCCACACTGTGTAGGTACCGTATCAAACGCTTTCTCTAGAGCCAATAATGCCAAATATATCATCATTTCTTCTTTTCGTCCTTTCTCTGTCATTTGTTTTATTGTAAATATGTGATCCTGAGCGCTTCTTCCTCGTCTGAATCCACTTTGTTCCTCTTCCATTGTCTCTTCAGTTACCATTATAAATCTTTTTTCTATTATATTTTAATGAAATATACATCACTTACAAAATAAATTCTAACAAGTGAATAAATAGTGAGTTAATTACATTTAATAAACAAACACAAGCTACCGGTAATTTAATAGTCAAGCGCATTTCAACTGTAGAAATTTAGCAACACACTCCACTCAATTAGCACGTACTTAAATATTTAGTTGTGTTTAATAAGTTTTATGTTTGGTTTTGTTTCGAAACGTACTTTAAATTCGTCTGAATATTTTATGCGTAGACAAACGAACAAGCTTTTAGCGAAATGCTTCTGTCAGTTTTTGAATAATGAAATAAGCACGTGCACGAGAAATTGCATCATCCGTTAGCTCAATTGTTTTATTTAGGGTTGAGATGAGGTTTTATATATTTTAGTCAACGTTTTGTTTAAGAAAGTCTCACAATTAATTATATGAGGGAAGCATTTTTATATTTTTTTAGCGACATCGTTTTCACAATTAAAATATGTTGAATTTGCAAGTTGAAGGAAATAGGGAAAAATAAGGTTTTATTGGACTGGCAGACATAATTTCAAAAAGGAAAGAGGTGGATAATGTTTATAGGTATACTGAAACAGATAATAAATAAAAGAAATAGAGACAAAAGGTGGGGAAATATAATAAACTCAAATTGGAAAAGATAGAAGCACAGACTGGGAAAATAGCGATTACGTATGAGAAATGAGTAGAAAAAGGTTCAAACTCGTGCAGAGTGTAGAGAAGGAAGTAATTGTGAGGGGCAAGAAAATATTAACAAATTAAAACCAAATATAGGGATGATCAAAATTGGGGTTATTTTATATTTGAAAATGTAGTGTAGTAACTCCATGATATCATCCTGAACAAAAAAAATTGAGCCGTGTACAAGACAACAGCAACAAAATAAAAGCACTATTTTCTCACAAAATATACAGGGTGATTGACGACCGACGCCACGGAGTTTAACGGAGAAACGGCATATATGTAAGTCAATAAAGACTACGTTTTAAAAATATTTTGAAATAATAAGGATGTTCCAAAACTAATTGGCATACCAAAGTTGTGCAATTTCAGAAATACCTAAATAAGTGAAAAACCTGAAGGTTTGAGAAGCCAAAACTCTTATAAAAGTTGAAACACAATTAAGTTAAGTATATGATAAACTTATAAAATACAGGGTGTTCTATGTAAAATAAACCAATTATTACAGCGAGAATGTTTTACTAATTGTACTATAAATTATAAACACTCTGTAACCAGATGTTTATTAGGTAATCAATAAATAGACTAGATACAGTCTTTTATTCAATCGTATGAGTTAATTTGTTGTAATTAACTTACTGCACGCTGTATTTAGATATAGGGAACCCTCATGAAATTGAAGCTTAATTTTTGAGTAGAATTCAAAAATTTCAATCATATGCAAGTGTTCTATTAAAAAAACACAACTTTGCTATGTCACTTAATTTTGGAACACTCTGTCCCTTTAAAAATATTTTTAAAATGTATAGTCCTTATTGACTAACATAATACAACTGTAATAGAAGTTAACGAATATATGTCGTGAATCACCCTGTAGAGACAACAACTTAACAGTGTCATATCCTTATTAAGGCATTACAAAAGTTTGAAAAAAGAACAATAATTATTTTCATCAAATTCACCATTTCACACATGCATACTGGTGAAATGACGAATGCACTTTAGGTCAAATGGTGAACTTACTTCTTCTGCTTTTTACCACAATAACACACTTAGATTCATATTTTGAACAGTCTTCGTGCAGCCAAAGTTGGTATCTAATACTGAACAGATCCACCTCGTTTTTAGTGCTACTGTACAATTCACCGCATCCAACACAACAGCACTCTTCATCGTCCTCGTCGTCGTCATCATTTTGCAAGTAGATATCCAGCGGTGAGTCGAATTCGGTGTCAGTGGTAGACGCTTTTCGTTTACGAGGTTGCTTCTCTTTGGTATTTTTTTTGATAATCTTTTTGGATATGGTTTTTCCTTTGGCCTCAATTATTTTGTTTTTTGATTTTATGTTTCGTAGGTTGTGAAGAATTCAAATTCTCAGCTAAAGCTTTGGAATTCTTCTTTGCAGATGCAAGTTTATTTAGGACAGGTATCGGCGAAATATGATCCAAGAGTTTCTCAGGAGTTATTTGAGATTGTTCTGTTGCCACATATCTGTCGCTTCTGATGAGGAATACATGTTTTCCTGTGAACTTTCGGCCCGTTGGGAATACCCCATTGTGGTGAAGCTTATCTGTGTTCAAGTTCCTGATTATCATCTACTTCTGCAGCTGCTTCTTCCGAGGGTTTTAGGATTACCTGATTTTGGTGAACTAGGTCTATTTTCACATCGCTCGTTTTCCTGCTGTTGATCTGAATCTGATGTTACAAAAGTATAGTCGGGGAAGGCGCCGGGATTAAACCGGATGATTCCTGTGCTTCTAAACTCCAATATTGCGTTCTCTGTCGTAGCTGTTTGTATCTATACTCTGCAAGCGTTTTAATAATATGATGTTAGAGCTTTAAATAATGCTCTCCAGTGATATACTCCCTTTATTCCGCGCGTACGTTCCTCCCTAAAATACTTTTCTCCCCGCGTACTTTCCTCCCTCTATTTTATAAAATGTAGTCTTCTTTGTCTGGAGCAATGGCGATAGTTGGAATTTTTAAGAACTGACAAATTATAGCTGATTATTTCATCTTATAAATTCGTTATCAGTTTCAGTAATGGCAATATTTCAGCTCAAAATTTGACGTTAGTGATTAAAAAACAGGTAGAATTTACAGGTAACAGAAGTCCCTCACCGTATCATCCATGCCCGAGTCACAATTTCTCCCATTTGCCATGGGTGAAACGGTGAATAGCGCGACAAGAAGTTCAGAATATTAGGGGCAACAATTTCTAGGTTACGTTATTGAGCATCGGAAATAGTTTTGTACAAATTTTTTTTTACCGTTTTTGCAGTAAATGCTCGGTGAACAGATGATCATAAACTGTTGGGATTCAGACTTACAGAGACATCTGTGTGCCGATAGAAGAAATAGAGTAGATCACCATATCCCCTGATTGCCCTAATTGAATGTAAATGGTTTGAAAATGATCGAATTAAGTATTAATAAATGTAAAAAGTCATATTATTTTCTTTATAATACGTTTAGTTTACAATAAAAGTTAATAATAAATAAATAGAATTTCAGATTTCAACATTCTGGCATACGCAAAGTGGATCAAAACGCAAAAGTCAAGAAACCCACAAAATTAAAAGAAAGGAAATGGAGTAAAATGGCAGAGTAGTTACCTAAAACAATAAGAAGTAGATCCACAGCAAAGGCAGAAGAACAGTGTGAGCTAGTAAAAATACTTATGGACACGAGAAAAGAAACAAACTAAAAAACGGATGGAAACTGGAAAAAAGTGGACAAAAATTCCTACAAAATAAAAAATATGTTAAAAAGATTTTCACAAAGAAAGTATGAAAATTTTGAAATTCGATAAGGAGAAGAAAATAGTAGAGAGGAAGTACAAAGGAAATGTAAACGTAGAATAACAAACATGAAGAAGAAAGAAAGAAAAGAAGAAAATTGGAAAGAACTAGTAAGCAGCAGTTAAAAATATAAGATAAAGACTTAAGACATGAAATCAAATTAATAATAACTTTGAAAATAAGAGAATCTGAATACCCACATAAAAGGAAATGAAATCAAAGAATAGTAGGAGATAAAACTAAATACCCAAAGAAGAGAATAAAAACAAGATTACTTTTAAGTTTTAAAAAGAAAATGAAGCGAAAAATAAGAAAATATGAAGAAATGATGAATAGTATGTTAAAATAAGAATAATGAAATACAAGACGTTGGTATGGAAATAAAAATATCTGGAATTTAAAAAAATAAATGTTGAATGAATAGATGAAAATTTTAATTTTAATTTGGATCAAAGGAATGAAACTCTAAACTGCAGCGTCTATTTGTAACAAACCTTTAATTAAATAGGAAATAAGAATAATGCGATGATCTAAATTTGAACTACAAGCTTTTAAATAATTATAAAAAAGTCATGTTACTTTCTTTATTAAACGGTTAATTTAAAATAAACATAATAATCAAAAAAGAGGTCGCTGATACAGCAATATATTTAAACTTAACATTAAGAATTTACCGACGTATATCTAGTCGTCTTTGCTTGTGTTTATAAACTGACAGTTTTTACTCTTAAAATCCACACATTTATTTTGACACGTTTGGCATTGACAGCCGTTCGTAAAATAACAAAAAGGGGACAGCACAAGGTTGACCATAAAATAAAAAATTTAAATATTTGAGCGAAATCATTTGTTAATATTTATTGTAAAAGTACTATAATTTAAGTTTGGGTTTTGAAACAGACCACTTGGACCCATTTTACCTAAGCGATTATTAACCCGCAACTGGTGATGTCGGGTTCAGAATACCCGGGCAAAACTTTAGCACGCCACCGTCAAGAAATAACATGCGCGAAAGCACTCTCCGCGTATCTGTCTTTCAGTCAGTTCACCGAGTTCCCTCAACGTGTGCGTGGGCGACCTTGATCCATTAATTACTTGTTTACCGACAATTGTTTTATATTTAGGGTATTTTTACCCGTCCTCACCAGTAACGTTACAGTTTTTATTGCGGTCACTGCCTTTTTGGTGTATATAATGGAGACCAAAAGACAGTCCATGAAGCCAACTGACCCAGGATTTGAAGAATTGACTATGGCCCTGCTGGATGACAATAGAAGTGTGTATAGTGGTGATGAGGGAGATATTATAGATGCAAATTTTCAAAGTGACCACGTGAATGCATCTGAGCAGGAAGCATCGGATAATGAGGACTTTCCTGTTTCTTTACGCAATGTAGACGAGTACATTGACCCTCCATCAAGTCTTATATCATTGTTCCCAAACTACCAATTGGATGACCAGTCTTCGTCAGATGATGGTGAACCACTGGCAAAAAAACAAAACGCTTACAGAAGCAGGTAAAGTACCGAAGCAAAAGTGGTTTTGTATGGGCAAAAGAAGCACCTTCTTCAAATGTGCGCACTAGAAAACACAATATTATTTCCCACCTTCCAGGACGAATTGGTCCTGCAAAAGCTCTTGGTACTTTTTGCATGCCGCAGTCTTCATGAGAACTTTTATTCAATACAGAAATTTTGAATGAAATAATACTTCGAACCAATGAGAAACTGGCGATGATTCGAGAAACTTTGTCCGATAAAAGCCGTACTGACTATAGTTCAAAGCATTTTTTGGAATTCTCATGTTTACGGCTATCTTCAAATTAAATAATGAGGATCTCGAAGCTATGTTTGCCACAGATGGCACTGGGCGAGACATTTTTCGTTGTACGATGACACTCAAAAGGGTTTATGTTTTATTGGTAAGTCTGCGATTTGACCATGCCTCGGATAGAGACGGGAGAATAAAGAGAGACCCTACAGCCGCCATTTCATGGGTATTCGAGAAGCTTATAGAAAACTGTAGTAAGTGCTATTCCATTGGAAAGTATGGCTGTATTGACGAAATGTTATTAGGATTTCGCGGTCGGTGTCGATTTCGCATGTATATTCCGAATAAACTAAGGAAATATGGAATAAAAATAATGGCATTGACTGTCGTAAAAACATATTATTTACTAAATGCGTATATTTATTCCGAAAAAGACAGTGATGGCAGAACTCTGTCCGAAAATGAACGTTGTCGGTACGAACCGTAACGTGACAGCAGATAATTGGTTTTCTTCGATTGATCTTGTTCAGGAGCTTGCTCAAAGAGACTTGACATTTGTGGGGACACTGCGTGAGAATAAAAAAGAGGTTCCAAAAGAATTTTTGCCTGCAAACTCAAAAAAAGAAGGAGACGTCCTTTACGGATTCACCAAAGATATGACGCTCGTATCATTCGTTCCAAAGAAATGCAATGTTATTTTTACTGCATGGCAGGAAATCCAAAAGTTTCCCGACTACAATACACCAAAATTCTTGCTAAAGAACTTGTGGAGCCTTATCTCAATCAGCAGCTCCTAAATGCACGTCTACCTCGCGAATTACGCTTGAACATTGGCAGAATATTGCAGAAACCACTTCCAGTAAAAGCCAGACATGACTTGAGCAAGCAAGTGGGATGCAGGAATTGCCCGGTTGGCTTGGATCTAAAAACAAAGAAAACCTGTGTTTCGTGCCAATTTGCGGAAGTTGTATAGTTCCTATGTGCCGAGAATGCGTTTAATAAAACCTGAAATTTTATTTTGATAGAACATTTCAAAGAGTAAGAACATTTTTTTTAGTTTTATATATCTAGAGTACAAGTTAAAACCTGTTTTTTATTTGTTAAAAATTTTTTTTGTAAAAAAAATGCGATTTTTTAACTACATGTGTTTTTTTGTAATTTTTTTACTAAATCATCAATTGAACTCTAAGAATAACTTTGTTGATTATCATTGAAATATCCAATTTATTTTCATTTGGCAACATAGGAGAGCCTTAACAAAGTCTGGGTTTCTGTAACCCAACCTCACCAGTTATGTGCTAATAATTTGACCTCACCAGTTACAGGTTAATATTTGCCAAATTTAGGTTTTCAATTACAGTTCTTCGGAATGATTCACTTGAACTTGGATTGAATTGGATTTTTTGACTGTAGAAATTTACCAGCAATATCCTTTGTATCTTGTATGAATTCTTTTATATTCATCTTTGAAAGCTCGTAGCATAGACATGTCCCAGAAACACCAAACAATAAAACAATCTGAAAATGTAGGAGAGGTAAAATAAAACAACCTTTCGTCCAGAATTAATGTGGAGGAATAAACCTTGAATCCAACAGCAGTGTTAAGTACAAAAACTGAATTATTTATGTTTAGGAATCTTTTTTTTTTATTTTACGTTACTCTGTATTTTTAATTTGTGCGCAATAAAGCGTGACAGTACAAATGAGTGCAAATGATAGGCTACCCAAAATTTTAGGTTATGTAGAAAATACTGTCACTGGCTCATGTTATAAATACAACAGCATTCAAGTTTAAAATTAGAACTTTGTATAGTTAGTGTTACCATATTTTTTTTCTTCCCATTTTGTTTACAAATGTCATAATTAAATAGAGGCGTAAAAAAAAGAAATTAATTTGAAGAAAGCTTACAAAGTTCTGTAAACATTTAAAAAATAACAGAATAATGTATTGGGAAATTTATTTTTTAATTCTATATTTCACCATTTCAAATTATGATGTTTTATTAATGACATTATTAAATATTATATTTCGTTCAGAAAGAAGAATATGCAAAATACATAGACTTAAGATCAGCATTTCTTTATTCAATGTAACAGTTCTCGCGCAAACAAATAAACCAGACAAAATAACTTTATCAAAACTGCTGTAATCTGATGCTTCATCCCACCTGTGTAAATTACCACAAGATAAACAAAATTAATGTGTCATTTTTGTTGTCCCGTCATCGCGTTCTTGTCAATAAATTACCGCAACGCCTCGAAAAATAAAGTTTTATCTTTGCGTTCGTGTTGAATTTTTAGATTACGAATCTAAACATCGGATTAACGCAATCCTGTTTAGAAGTGGCTCTTTACGGTAAATGAGTTGCTGTTTACATACGAATAAGAAGAAGAATTCCATAGTCTGTTACTCGACCTACTCGTATCTAGTTCGATGTGGGGAGAATCAAAGAATGCGCTTCGAAAAGATTAACTTGTCACAACCCCGTAATATTTATAAAAAATGGCACATTGTTATTATTCTACGAAAGTATTGTAACCACTTTTTAAACAATAGAAGGTTGGGCTGTAATCAACGCGTGTAGGAGGAATGACTGTAAGCCAATGACATAGTGTTAATAAAATACGAATAATCCACTATGCAGATCTTTAATTTGCCTTTTCAGCTGTCTGTCGTAAATCAGAATTACCATTTTAATTTTTTATGTTAGATTTGCAACAATTAACAGATTACGAAAAGAATGATAAAAGTGTGGTATCGATATACCTTCTATGCGATAAATTGGTGACATTAGTTACCGGCCTAAGAATGACGTACGCATTTCAATGTGTTCTTTATCTTTTTTGTTGCGTAGAATCTTAATGCGTAATGCTTTGGAATTTCCTTGCCACATTACATATCTTCGCTTTTATGTAACATTTGAGAATGTTAAACAAATCCTATCGCATATATTGTTAGAAAGTTGTCCTAGAATATCAATTAAAAAAACTTAAAAACGTTAGTAACTTGATTTATTGTTGTGATGAAGATGATTATTGTGGATTAATTTTAGGAATTTGAGTTACCATCAAATTTAACTGCTATACTTATTTCACAATACTGTCGTATGTGTAAGAGGTAATGATGATGTAGTAATTGCATAATAATTACCTTAAAATATTATTTAAAAAATGACTACAAGTTAATACAAATATAGTTTCTCCAGAGAATCTACTTGGAAAGGTTCCCATTATACAAGCTGCATTTCCAATATGGATCGCCAAACCTGTTTGAGTAGAAAACGAAGATGATCTTGGTTCTCCGGTCACCGAGTGTATCCTTCGACCAATTGCACTACTAAACGCTATAAGAAGCTAACGTATGAGTACAGGTTTCGTCCCAAATGAGAGATCTTCATCTTGTCCATGGGATTAAAGTAATACGTTTAGGTCGTTTGCCATGGTTTCTGAATAGTCTAACAGGTTCCAGACAGGATGAAATTTCAGCCGAAGATTAAGCTCTTTGGATCAGGTCATTTAGTAAGGATTGACGCGCTCACCGACCTGTTTCTTTTCTCCAAGTCAGTCCATGATTTTCATATTTGTATCCACTACCTCCACATATGAAGTCTTAAAGATGCGGCTATACAAAATATGTTGTCTTCTAACAACGTTCCCAAACTTCTAGATAGAAGCGCAGGGAGCCACGCACTTGATTGCTTTTCACATGCGGAAATATATCTTGTTTGCTATCAGGTCCCAATTGTCTTGAAAACACCCAACTTCTAGCTTCTGAGTATACCGACTAATCCATCAAAGCAGCTAATTTGATCCTTGTTACAGATACATGTATAAATTAACATAACAAGATCTAATCGATGGTAACTTAAGATAAATAAGCTGGGAGCGCTCAATCTGGTGCCATTGTCTCAAAACCTCCATTTCGACAGGGTAAATTTACTACAATCCAATGATGGGCTTCCATCTTTACATTGAAAATTATTTCTAAATTACCTTTAAAGCTTTTGTCACATTTACTTAAGATTTCACAATGCTTCCAAACCGGAGTTATCCGTAGAAGTACTTCCTTAGTCTTCTCATTCAAGAAAACTGATGTCAATTCTTCCGTAAGAGGAAAAACTATTACGATACGCTTTGATTCGTCCACTAACAATATACCGGGCGATGTAGATTGGAACTTTAATAGCTCACTGTCCATCACGTTAGAACAGAAAAAGAGCTCGCATTTCTTAGGGTTTATCTCCAAACCCAAATGTTTGCTTTTGGATATAAGAAATTGGAAATCCTGTAAAACGGTTTGAGAATCCAATTGTCCAGATAGAAAACACAAAGCTTGGATTTTAAATTAGGAAGTACAAGCTGTAGAACAAGACTGAATAGCATCGGACCACAAAGATACCCTTGTTGTGCGCCAATTTGGATGAGATACTAGATATTCCCTGGGATAAGATTAATATAGAAGAATATCATTGTGACTGAAAGAGATACAAATGCTTTTAACATCTTTTCTCGTTCCAATAAATTAAAAGCGTTTTTGTAGCCAATTTTTAGGATAACTTCTTCCTTATTCTTAAATCAGATTTAGGATTGACCTTACTGTATGCACCACCAACTTTTTTAGTAGAAGGTAATCACCAGTTTCCATTGCGAGAGCTTTACAACACAATATTGCAGCTAAACGACGGAATGTACTGCCCACTGCTACAGGACGTATACTTATCCTTTTTAGTTAAGACACATTCATTGGGTCCTTAAAGAAAGCTAGTTATTTTGAGTTTACAGATCCCGATAACATAAAATTGCTTAATTCCGTCAAGGATAGGTTAAGCTGAGTACCACCTTCACTAGCTGTTTTATAAGTTATGTCCATTAGATGCTGAGTTCGTATACCATTTAGACCATCTGATGATCATCTTGGAAAGGAGTAGATTGCACTCATAACTATTGGGCAACTTAAAATAAAATATCACGAATGGGAATTTGCTGGTGACAAGAATTCTAATATTCTTGATAGAGATGAGTGCTTTTGTTTTAACTTAATTAGAGTTGTCTAATTTATTGGTGACAGTTCATCAAAACTGGCTAAAAGTTTAACTGCTCCCCTTATGTCTCCGTCTGAAATCTTTGATTCCACTCTACGAATTAGGTTGGGAAGAGATAATGTGACGGTTAAGTTGAACGGCTGAAGGTCTTAATAATACTTTTCACTTCGGATGTCAATGATTTAAATTTTTGGAAGGGACTCTCAAACCATAAAATCCGTAAAATAACGGATTTTCCCAATATTTGAGACCATTACAAACTAATTCAACATTGATCAGAGTGGATAATTTCTGAGCAGTTATTACACGAGCGGTTCTAGGTACCCTCTTTAGAATCGAAGTCTTACCTGCAGGTCCGGAACAGGCTTGAGAGAATAGTTCTACCAACTCCGACATCCCATGATCCTTTCTACAATGCACCTTTAACCCGCGAATCCCTTTGAAAAGCGTTTTAGAATGAGCATTTGAATCATGACTTGACGGTGAGAGAGCTCTGCTGATCCATTCTTCCGAAGATTGGTGTAGACATTCAAACAGTATTTATTCCAGCACAAGACAAATGGTACCAATTTAAACATGAGGGAAATGAACCATATCATCAGATTCCGTAATAAATTTTAAGCTACATTTTACAGCGGACATTCCACAAACATTGGAATTTTAAGATACAAAAGGCTGAACCGTAATCAGCCTTCTAATAGCGTTTTTGACTGGTAAGCCAATGGTTCGTATACGGAACGCTCCTGTTCTGCTGTGAACGCAGCCATCAGCCGAACACACATTTTAGAATTTTATGGTTATGCTAGAGTTATTGTTCTTTATGACAGATATCATTCAGTTTACAAACTACAAATTCCAGAACTTTTTTGGTTATATGTGATTAACTATTTCTGAAATAACCTCATTGTCTAAAGAATCAGACGATGAGAGAAGTTCTTCAAAACTGATACTTTTTTAAGTCCATATTGAGTAACGTTTTGTTTATGTAAAGCTTATGTTTGAAGATTGATCTTTACTGATCGAACTTTTGTCGATGTCAAGTGACAATCGGTTGGAATTCAGTTAGGCTCACACGATGAGACCTATATATTTAGCAAGCCCATGACCTGAGGAGGACGAATACACAAAAATTTTTGAAAAAAAAGTTGCGGAACACAGTTATTTGTTTCTTGCAATTACGGCAATTTTTAAACATGGGCAATAAATGACTTCTAATTGCATAACTTACTGCCAGATTCCGTGTTTCAGTTAACTCGATGAGCCTTTTTCGATTCTATTTTGGCTTGAAATTCAATGGCACAACAACAGAAGAAGAAGTAGAAGGAATTGCACTGTCACACATTTTGATTAATTGAAAACAATGACTAATTTGAGGGGTTGTTTCCATAGTTTCAATATAACTTAACCTAACCTAACTAACAACTGTGCACGGCAATGCAACCCATTCTAAATTAAATAGAAGCGAGTGACTGGCCTTTCTTGAAGAACTGTGCACGGCGAAACCTAACCCCCGACTGTGCACGGCGGCTTTTTATTGAAAAACCAATAAAAAATATTTTTTATAAAATAATTTTTTTCACTATGTTCCGTACCTTTTTTTTCATATTCGTACTCCCCAGGTCATGGGCTTTCTAAATATATAGGTTTCATCGTGTGGGCCAAACTGAGAACTCGAGCCTAATAGCCATTGCTTGGTGGTTTACTTATCAACCTTACTTTAAACTATATAACTTATAACGCGTGATTCAAAAAAATTTCCATCAAACTTTGCCACGAAGGACAAAACAAGATATAACAGGTGTATCTTAACTTAGATTGTACATTTGTCAATTCTGACAGATTTAATTTCAATTTATGATTGTGTTGACATTATGGCTTTCATCGACCACCATAAACGCTGCATGTTAGAATACATTTGTTGCATTAAAAAGGTTTCTTTAAATTGAAGTTGTTTCTTTTTCGATTAATATTTCAGATGACTTCAATAGTTCAATAGTACTGTAGGTCCAACACATCCAGTTTTATGCATTTAGAGTAGATGTACGTGAATTTTTTCATGGTCCACTTTGATGCAAAATTTTTTGAATCACGGGTTACCTATGTCAAAAAAGGGCTATTTTGAAAATTCATTTTAAAATTTATTATAGTAAATGTTTGTATTTATACTACTGCAAGTAGTAAGTATTATTCTCTGACAAAATGAAATATAAGTCGTGTAACTTACAAGAAATTATTCAAATCATTTAAAATTGCCGCTTAAAACAACAAAAACTATGGCGTCAAGGTCACTAAAATTTTACCTCAGAACATCAAAAATCCGTGGGTTTGCTTTTGAGCGTAGCGTATTATTTATTCTGTGTTATAGGTCTGATCTTTTCACCTCCACTTAACTTTATCAGTCAGTTAACTACTATGGAAACACAGGATTATGCTCACCAAATTTTTAGAAGGCATATTTCCATGGTGATTAACCGACAGATAAAATTAACTTAAGGTAAAAGGACCAAACTTTAAACAATTAAAATATTTTTGACTTACCTGTAAAAAATACACATCTCTAAAGTGGGATGAAGGAACCTTTTGACAATGATTACTTAAGATACTAACAAAGACTTCTTAAAATCCACTTTAAATAGCCTTATTATTGAACTATAAATAAATTGTCAACGTTATGCAATCTAGTGACTAGAATATCAACTATCCAAGTTTAGAAGGTATTTTGTACATCTTAATTCGAAACTTGACTGTGGCATTAATTTCTGCTTCTATCAAGAAGAAATATCAGCACAATTATCAGTCAAATTTGAATTTTTTTCAAAAAAATCCAAAAATTCCACCTGTGTTGTAAAGTAAAATTGAACCTAAATATAACTTCTAAGGTTCGATAATATTTTATTCCGGTCGGTTTTATATGCCATACTTGACTTTTGATCAGTTGTTATTTCGCAAAAATAACCTATATCAGCATGTCAAGTCCTTAAATAAAGTTTTGAAGTACAACATTGGACGTTACGTATTGAATGACCCTCGTATAACTAATTATTGTTTAGAATTTAATTAGACTACTTTCCTTAAACAAAAGTTATGTATTTTGCCTATGGGCTGATCAGGTAGATATGCAATCATACAGACATTATTCAATGACAATGAAAGAAGAACCTAGAATATGGACGCACTATATCTTGATTATTACAAAAGCAAGCTAGGGAAAAAAATAAGCAAAACGAATTACATGGAAAAAGAGGGAAATCTAACAACCAAACTGAAGTGAGGTTGAGAAAAAACAAACCCTCTTCATCAGAAAAGTATGAAGTAAAAAAAAATTGCTAGAACGTACCCAGAACTAGATACTGCCGCGTAGATCAGTACAATATCGGTTCTTCGATATTAAAAAAATAGGATTTGAGTAAGGATCTCTAGCAGAAGAAGGAAACAACAATTTAGCATTGAAAAGACCTACGTCAAGGAATAAAATGTATCGAGATAATCCTAGTAATGATAAAAAGAGTTTATGACACACATAAAGAGATGCATCTAAGAGCACGAACAAACGAATGGACGGGAATAAACTGTTTCTGCTACACTAAAAATTATTAGAATTATTAGATATTAGACACTCAAAATATCTTACAGGCACTCTGTACGATCTAATCGTATATCAACCTGACAGGATATCAAGTGTATTATAGCATTACATTTACAGAACAGTACCAGAGAAGAATTATCTATTACCTTTGGTTTTCTTTATTGCAAAGGAATTACTGAATAAATCCTGATCACTCGCTTGTCTTGCTGATATTAAATGAAACCGTAATAACAAAGAATGTAACCCCACGTTAATTAGGCGAAAAGAAGAAGTAAAATTTCATATAAAATGCAGTATGGAATAATATATTTGAGGTGAAGACAAAAGCGACAAGGGATAAGTATCCAAAGAGAAAAATGTAACAGGTTGAAGAAATAAAAAACAATAATGGACCAAATGCTCTTACAACTCAAAAGAAAAGTCAAAAAAATTAATGAATCAGGACAAGAAACACTCAGTGTGGAAATCATTCAAGAGAAGTAACAGATTATAAAACGCCTTCAACCGATACCTAGCGAAGATGAATCGTGAACAACAATAACAATTTTGAATGTGTATTTGCTTGATGCAATATTTAGCCTTGTAAAAAATCTATAGTATCAAACTTTTCTGAATTTAGAATAATGAAAGCGGGTTCCTCAACTTATGTATACATGTAAAGTTATAGAAAAAGATAATATCAAAATCTATCTGGTATCACCGACTCCTAGGTATGAGTGAATTGGAAACGTGGTTTATTGGATCACCAGACTGAAGTCCACGCGATGTCTTCTTGGTATACATCGCACAACCCGGAACTTAGAGACAGATCTGTGCTAACTTAACACCAGAGAAATTCTAAAACGTCAGAAATGAGTTTCAGAACAGACTGTTTTATTACCAGGAAGTGAAGGGGCAACATTTTGAAAATTGTTTTTTCATTTGTCAACCGCTGAACCAATGTTAAAAAAGTAACACGCACCCTCATTAAAGTCACGACAGAGTTTTTTTCCATTTGAAATCAAATAAACAATCATAAGTTTGACAAAACGCCGCTTTGGCAGGGGCGACAGTAGAGACTTTCTGGGGATGAATTGAGGATGAAAAGACCTTTCAAACGAGGTACCACTCGACCCCCTTTTCATTTAAAAAAATTCAAAATGGAGCTCAGTGCCATTTATAAATATAGTATTTTGTGCCTTATTATAGTATGCCAAATTTAAAATTGATATCACAAAACGTTTCGAATTTAGAGGGATGTGACTATTTATGTCCGCATTGATGTACTTACTACTAATTATTGCTTCTTTTGTCCTTGCCTTTTGTTTCTAAAATTGTTGTAGAGCTCTTCCTCGCATTTTTGAAGATATAACCTTAAGTGATCCTGTAGCTGCCGATTGTGTTGGACATTATTCATAGATAACATTTGAATTGTTGTCGAGGAAATACTGAGCACTCAGGAACTGTAATAAATTGCAACGTGTCGTGCTTTAATTCAACCTACATTTGTATGATGTTTATTATTAGTTTTGCTCCCTTGGGTTTTGGATAGTTTGGCTATTTTTCATTCAATTTCTCTAGGATTACTGAAAGAGTCTGAACAGTAGAATCCTTTCTTCTTCTTTGTGTTTGTGGTAACATATACCTAAATCGAAACCGTTTACATAACGACTTTGTTGACTGTGGAGTCTCTTTAAGTCATGGAGAAAAGTGTTTCAAAAGATGCAGTTCATTTATTTGATTTTTCAACTCAGGTAAGGATATGCTTGGTAAAAGACAGATCTTATCTCAGTGACGTCTAAATAATTAAAATTATTCCTTGGTTCTCATCTGGTCGTCCATTCAGAAAACTATATTAGATGTTTTCCTACATCCAGAGAAAATTAGACTTAATGTAAAGCGGTGTTCATTAATTCATTCGTGTGTTGATTGGAATATTCGAATAGAGAGGTCATTTTTAAAAATATTCTCAAGAACATACTTTGTTAATTTTTTTAGTAGTATACTCCATGCTAAAGTGTTATTTTTTTCTACATTCATTGCTAGAAGAGGAAGGAAATATTTATTTGTTGATGGTGATAAGTCTAGAGTTAAATATTTATAAAAAACATTTCTGTACAAAATATAAAAATGGGAACTGGCCTTTATTGTCACAAATGTTTTTTTGAAGTATAGTCAAGAATCACTGTCTGAAGCTTGTCGGTGTACAAGTTAATCTGAAAAATAACACATTAGTACACAAGGAAAATTTGATAGCTGATTCCATAACGGATATTAAATGTGTAATCGTAATCAATGGACATTTAAATAAAATCGTTTAAGAAATATTTTTGGGATTATCCTGAAGCTGAACCCGCCTCCACCGACATACCGTTTTGACTATTCGATTTATACCTAAATTCTAACCACATATCGAGCATTTTAAAAAGACTTTCCTTTCTATATTTTATATGTGGGGAAATATGTTAAACTTTGAGTCTCAGCTAATTGTGATTTGCAGATTTGAATGCGATTTTTTCTGTTGAATAAGACAGCCCTTGCCATCTGGATACTTCGCCTACAGACTGAACGCCCTATGCATACATTGCAAGAAAGTAATTATTGTCCCATTTGTCCAAAAACATTAATATGTGCAAATAAAATGATGTTAGATTGAGGCAGATCCGTTATATTCAAAACAGATAAACCAAGCTGTTGATTTTACCTAAAAGAACAAACTTATCTGACTTGAACGGTTAACCCTGAGATACTCTAATTTTAAAAAATGCTCATTTTAATAACCTTTGATAACATTCTGAGACTATGGATTTCCACTTATCGAGATTTAATGAAGAGATATTTCGATAAATATCAGCACTCGCTACAACCATTTGAAAAATTGGTGCTTGAAATTTGTTTGTCTACCATCTAATTTTACTTTACCTTACTCCATCCCTTGATATGATCTTTTCGCACCCTATAAAAACAGTGGAGTAGAATTCTCATGAAACTGAAATTTCCCTCATGAAGAGTTTAGATAATAAGGAAAACTATAATATATACATTCACTTAACAAACGAAAATTAATAGGCCCACTAATTTGGCGGTTCAGCAAAATTTTCGCTTTTAGTAAAAAAAAGCCAAGACTGAGAACTAAAGCTGTAAGGGTATGAAGAAGAAAGCAAAAAGTCCAAAAAGCAAGCATACATTCTATACATATATTGAAGAGTCGACCATTTCGTTATTGTAAAGTAGGTGGAAAGTTGAACAGATATCGAACCGACAATGCAATTTATGGAAAGGAACTTCAAATTTTGACGTTGATTAAAAAAAATAAGACTGTTACAAATTATCAGTAGAAAGAATTAGTTTATTGTTCCAGAACTGATTATTATTTTTTTTATAGTTCGATCAATTCATCGAAGCATAAAAGACGGTTAAATTTCAGTTTACCTACCTAGTTTAGTTTATTTTTAGTATTTTCTTTTCTTCAAAAATTTTAATTACATTAAAAGTCATTGTCTGTTCAAAATCAAGTGTCGTAAGTCACAACTATACTTTTTTTTCGGCACGAAGGTAAAGTTTGCAATTAGTCAATCATGATAAAGTTTAGAAAACTTTGCTTTTAGCGAAAACGATTGTTATCATTAAAGGTGTTACTAATTAATTAGTAGAAAAATACACTATTAAAGACGACCAGATAGTTACATAAACAGAAAAAAAAAACAAATTGTGTTCTGATTACAAAACCACAAAAAATAGTATAAAAGAGTACCGCATTTTGATAAAAATCATTGTTAACGTTGTGTTCAACAATAATAATATCAACATGAAGGTAAGTAACTTAGGATTCTCTTAAGAGAAGATGACTTAATGTTTGTACTAATTTTAGATTTTATTTATCTTGGTTGCTACTTTGGGTGTAGCCTTCGCCGAAGCTCCATTATCTGTTAAACCTTATCCTGCCACGGCTCCAGTGTACGGACCCCCACAAATTATCGAACCCGTTGCTCCATATCCTCCAGCAATTTCAGCACCCGTATACGGACCCCCGCCACAAGTTTACATTCCACCACCAATTGAATCAAACTTTGCTTATGAAGTATACACTCCCAAACCTGTAAAAGTTGTTGCGCCATACCAAGCACCAATCATTAAACCAGGACCGTATCCAACCCCGGTACCGATTGGACCATACCCATCTCTCTCAGTTAAACCAGTTATTTCTACATACAACTACGAAGTTCCAGCAGCAATTGCGGCAGCTCCAGTGTACGGACCACCAGCGCCAGTTTATGGTCCACCACTAACCCCAGCTCCAGTTTATGGACCACTACCATCGAAAGTATATCTTCCCGCACCAAAACCAATATTGACTTCGTACAACTATCCCATATACACACCACAACCCATCGTCAAAACTCTTGGACCATACCCGGCGCCAACACCAGCAATAGTACATATTCCTGAAGGGCCATCTGCCCCACACTCCGAATATGGAGCTCCCCTATTTTAAAGCAATCACGTTTTAACATTATTTATTTATTATTATTATTTAATTGTTTAATAAACGAACACTGCCCTTAAAGTTCACTTTTAATCATAAATAGGCACGAGGATAGGCAGAAATGGTTTCAAATTTGTAAGATTTATTGAAAACATTAAAAATGCATTACTTAAAGTAACACTATTTACTACAACATTTAACTGTACAAAAGTATAAATAATTCAAAGAAGGAATCCTTAAAGGTATTCAAAAATATCCTGATATCTCACAAAAAAGGTAGGAACCATTAAGTATACACCTCTGATGAGCTCATAATAACAGCGAAATGCGGCATCAGGTGTTCTTTCGTTGCGTGTTATGCTTCTGTACAAGTTTTACTTGGTTTTATCGACACACGTGTATTTCAAGCATTAAAGCTGTCGCTTAGATAGCGCTATGCACTTTAAACGCACACATGTCGTTACAATTAACTGTTGGCATTTTTCTTAAAATGAATGTTCTGAAGGAAAGAGTTCGACAACAAATTTCTTTTGTAAAATGATTAAATTAGTCCAACATGATAACATAACACAAGCATATTCACTTACAATGACTTGGAAGATGTACTGACTGGAATCTCTTGAGTCTGTAATATTCTTCTTCGTTTTCTATTTTTTTGATATATTTTACTAACTTGTTTACGTTTTTTCAGGTCAATCTGACACTGTTAGCGGATTGTTGCAAAGGTCACGTGAATATAATTTATTTCGTTAATTCGAATTCATAATTTTTAAACCACCCGCCGTTGTAATTTATCTAAATGGTTTTACCTTTTGCAGATTATTGTATGCCGTAGGTGGATTTCAAAGGGATCAAACGCATATGTGTCGTCTGTAAATGTTGCTGTGATTGTTGTTCTAAAAGTTGAAATCTGGAATATAAAAACCCATTCTCAAAGATAGGATTGAAATTATTTTCTATATAATTTAACAAAGACAATAACTAGGACATAAACCACGATAATAGAATCGCTTATTCAATACTAGTAGTTGAACCGCCTAACGCTAAACGACAAATACTTTAATAACACCGTTTTGGCCATACAAAGAAAATTTGCAATCTGAACCCAAGGTGTGTCAAATGTACTGAAAATCACGCGACTACTGAGAGTTCTCTTCAAGAAAAAAATATAGACGTAGAAATAAAAAGAAAAACGTACGAAAAGGATCTGGCTAGATAGATGATATCAATACGCGTGTTTTTGCCAAATATCACAACCATAACTTTTAGTATATAGACTGTATACTCATACCCGTTTTGGGGTGAGTTTGTTCATATACATTTTAATGCATAGACTGCAACTACGTTACATGTTAAGTGATCAACCTCAACCTCACTGCTCTACGTCAACTAATTTAGAAGTTACATCATTTTATATAGTTAGGGGTGAAATTGTTCAGTATCGGTGAGATTGATCACCAACTAAATTTTAGTAAAACTACGAAAATAGATCATTAAAAGTTCTTTATTTTTAGAGAGTAACATATAGGAACAAAAACCTTAAAAAATAAATTCGGAGAACGACAAAGAACCTAAAACTGAATACTAAAAAAAAGTTGTCTTACTACCTAACACAAGTAGTCTTTTTATTATGGGATTTGATAAAATGGCCATTATATCAAACATATCTGCTACAAATTCATCGTTGGCTTGAACTGCAAACACTTTTTTAGTTTTATCTAAAGTTTCAGTCCCAATAATTTTTTCTTTCTTCATCACTTTCTGTACTATAGATACATAACGATATATTGTTTTTTTTCTTGAACCTCCATAAACCTTCACCAATACAAATTTTCCAGGTATAACTTCATTATTTTCTGGTTCAAAGTATTCTGTTTCTACTTGCATATCATTTTCTTCTTCAATAAGATCGTCGTCGGAGTTATCATTGGTCAAAGGCTCATTTATATGAGAATCACTAGAATCTCCGTCGTTTGCTACCACGTTTTTACCAGGCTGTACAGATAACTTCTGTTTTTTAATATTTTTTCTTGATGATGGTCCTGCTGCAAAACGTTGTTCCTGTAAGTAGTTTACGAGAATGTTGTTTACAGAACCATGAGTATCAACTTCGGCATTTTCCGTCGGAATTTTGTAAAGGACTCGTTCGGGATTAAGAGGCACAATTCCGGTAGCTTGAAATTAACTTATCAGATCCTTTTTTATTGCGCTTTCGAATCTGTTCATTCTTAAGAGATTTGAAGCTAATAGATGAGGAAAATCTTTTTTGACAATAGAAATCTGTTGTGTATGAGTTGTTTTTCAATTTATTAGCACCGACCACCAAGCTATTTTAAACGGCCGGAAGAAACCCTTATCAAGAGGTTGGGTTAGATGTGTGGAGTTTTTAGAAAGACAAACGAATGCAATATCGTTTTCTTCGCATTGTTTTAAAACGCTTTCTGTGAAATGCGATGACAGATTATCGCCGAGCAACACTTTACGACCGGGCAAACGTTTTGCATGGGGTAAAAAGACGATTCGAACCAACCTGTGAAAGTCTGGGCGTCCATCCACCCATGATGCGTTCGGGTAAAACGAGATCCAGAACTACAACATCTTTCATTACAACATGGATCACCCTTGGGGCCCATCTCTATTTACTGTTTCCACATTTTTTCTGCCTTATATATGACACATGGAGGCAGTAGTACTCCAGTAGCAAAACCTCACATCATGATCAATACTGCAGTTTTAGTAACATTACATATACGTTCAGGGTACTTGGTTCCACGACGAAACAACATCTTTTGCTTGCCCGGGTCGTCTTGCAAGTTCGTCTCATAATTAAAGATGTTCGAAGGAGGAATATCTTTTAGCGTTTCTTTTAAATTAACGAAATACTCCTCAATAATTTCTCTTGAAATACAAGCACGAGATCTTTTGATATTTGCAGTAACTTTTTGACTTATTTTATGTTTGTGTCTTTCCAAAAGAGAACGGGCCTACTCCGTACCTGGCATATTTGACTTAAATCTGTAATATTGCGACCTTGGCTATCTAAGTAATTTTTAGCTAAATATCGTAGATCAGTCACTGTTAGAGGAAACCCCCATTCTCCACAACAGTTTGCTGCCTTAATGAAAGCATTTTCCTCAGTTACGGTAAAAACTGTTTGACCTCTGCTTTTTGTAATACGTACACCGTTGTATTTATTGCGCAAGGTGCCAAAAGGGATTTTATAAGTAGTTGAGACACGACGAATGGACCACCCTTTTTCTGTTATTTGTTTTAATGGCAACTCACGGTATAATCGGCCATTTCCTTACGAACAGCTGACAGTCAGTAAAACCGCATTCGAACATATAGTTTCGGCGCTAAATTCAAATTTGTAAAATAACAATTTATTGAGCAATCTCACCTCCGAAGATCAATTTCACCCCAAATGACGGTACTTCAGTCACAACAAATCTCGCCAAATAACGCATCTGAAGAGATAGAAGAAGTCAAAAGGTTGATGAAATGGTTAATGGAACAAATGGGACATATGATCAACTTCTTATTAGATCCTATCACGAAATCAATTTGAAACAAGTAGACTTTCACGGCCGTTGAAAAAACGAGATCACAATGCCTGAATGGAACGTCAACTGGCTAACACACCCTAGAAATGTCGATGGTACGCTTATGTGTATTTGAATCACGTAACACAGAGAAGCTACTTGAGGATCCCAGGATATCTGATATATGTAACTAAATATCCTGTTGGCGGTGGAGTATAAGTAAAAGACTTGTTTGTTGTAATAAAACTCTTCAACAAAGTAGTGCAACAAGCTTTATGAAAAGTAAATCTTCCAAAAACACATGTATTACGATTTCAAAATGTTTGATAGTGGTAAAACATAAAATTATTGAAAAGCCTCGATTACGAAAAAAGTGATGAATAATACGACAACCAACTGAGAAGAAAAGACTAAAACAAGCAACTGTCGAAGTTTCAATCTTCTTTCAGGTATAAAAATTAGACTATTGGAAGCTTGTCACTAACAGAAGCCACTGAGTACTCATTTTAGAGAGCTAGGAAAATGTTAAAAACGCCACTACAAAATATACCACCTCTTCGCACAGTAAACGGTAACTAGGTTAAAACTAACGCAGAAAAGGCTTTCGATTTTGCAAACCATCTGACAGATCCTGTCTTATTCAATATTATTACATATAAATACTAAGGTGGGTAAGGGTTGGCTTGTTTAGGTTTTAGTGGTTTTACGGCACCACACTATACAGTTTACACTGATCTTCTGGGCACTATACATAACACTTACACCACAATACAATAATGAAAATGTACCATGCAAATAAATAAATCACTGAAGAAGAAAACAAAATCAAGCAGTTTCTTGAAGAACCGTTTCAGATGAGTCTACGTATAAAACAAGCTACTGTAAACGAGATAAAATCTTAATTTATTAGGAACCTGAATTCGGGAGAAGCAAACCCGGGTACGATCTGATATATAACGTGTAGTGCTAACATTGCAGTACATTTCACCATAGTGAAAAGTCGTCACTATTGTTGCAATGCGCAAACTTTGAAAACCGAAAGAAAATTTTCGTCAATCAGACCAAATAGTTTTTTACCATTTCACCAGATCACCAATTTAAATTTTGGCAACATGGTACGACTGCCCTGTTGAATTTATCGACGTACCCAAATATTCGATTAAATTTGGCATTATGGCTGAATCTTTAAAATCAAAAAGAAATTTGATACAGAATACTATCAAAACTTATCAAATTGTTACTTTTAGCGACAAAAACTTTCTAGTTAGATTTGTAGAACGACAATTAAATTTTTGAAAAGTATTTTTATTTGTTATTTGTCGCCACGGAAAACTATATTTTCTCTGTGGTTTCTATCGAAAAGGGATATTTTGCCCCCGCCAAATCGCCGCGGCCAAGTAGCCGCCGGACTAACTCGACGACTAATTATTTGTACTAACACAACAAATAGGCGTTAATTGACAATAATTTTTTGTTTCTCCTTCAAGTTATTCCGAAAAAGACTTTTCATACGCCCTGCCTATGCAGCAATAAAAAACGCACAAGGCAGTACCAAAAAATTGTATCCCGAAAAACGTCAGAAAAACACTTCATTTAAGAAACTTTCTTCAGAAAAATTGTTCGTCATGAAGAATTCAATTACCAAAAGTTTTATTTTTGTGAAACAATCTTCAAATAAATGTTTCACAATTAGGGCAATAGTGCAAGTTTGGTTTTGAGTTTAGTAAAATCTGGTTAAAAAAAATTGAGGTTTTTCGATTCTTTAAATTAAATGAACGAGAATTAGTTTTGTGCCAAAAACACGGTAAACGCCACATTTGAAACAAACATGTCTGACAGAAACAGTTTAAACACTTTTGCATAGATTGCGCTAGTGTTTGCCCCACAGACGCCATTTTGACAAAAGCGTTGAAATGCCTTATTCTCTGGTATTTATTCTTTACAACAGTGAAATTAGCACAAATTACTGTGTCGTCACAGTAAAAATAATGTTCGGTGTTGCCGCAGTGTTGTTACCTCGTCCAACAAATAATTGCGGCAACATGTGGGGAAACATTATTTCGTAAATGCCAGTAATTATGTATGCTGCGCCATCTATTTATTTAATGCTTCGTAACAAGGAAATTCCCCAGCCTTAAGAAACATCAACGTTTAAAAACGTTGTACAGTTTAAGTGTAGATCAACTAACCTACCATTAGCAATGATATATAAAATTGGTACCACAACGTATAGTAAATTTGTTGTTATGTACGATTAAGTTGAAAGAATTGTAAAAAATTATTTGTTATGATGCTGTTGGAAACGATTCTTACTTCCATGCTCCCTCTAATAGATGTTCTACGCTTTTCCAATCTTCCCCACACATTGTGCACAATCTTTTTTCGTCGGTTCTCCAACACTTTTTCCCCTGTTAAATATCTTGAAATTCCATTCGCTATTAAATCTTTGTAATTGTCGTTATACCTTTCATGTCTAACCCTAGCTCTTATTTCCTGCATTTGGTTATCTTTGTCTCTACTACTATCTCTTTTTCCATCTTTTTTTCCTTCACCTCTTAAGGGATTCTTCTTTTTAATAATATCGTTTATCTTCTTTTTAACAATATCGACTGCATATGCCAATAGTTCTACCATTTTCCTTCCTATCTTTATTCATCCCATTTGTTGTTTCTGTAGTTCCTCTTCTATAGGCAACGTTGCGCTTAAAAGACATCCCACTTTAATCTTTTTTCCGTTCAAATTTCATCATCTAACCTCCACTTTACTTTTCCTCTACATTTCTTTTCTTCTATCGTTCCTATTATGACCTCCTACCAGCAGTAAAAAAACGGAGGATTACCAAAACCATTTATGAAGACGTTACTGCATGGTTCCTCAAGAAATAACTGGAATCAATCATTGTTCATCAGTATGTATCAAAGTTTAACTTACCAATTTGTTAGTGATGGGATGTTTTCTTCAAGATCAGCAACAGTACTCTTTAAAAAAAACCTTTCTTTAAATTTTATTTCAGACTATTTCTTAAATTGAAGAGTTCTTGGTCTAAATACCCTCGGTATAAACGTAATTGAAGTAAGGCGAATATCTACTAAACCACAACTATGACCACAACTAAACTGCTGTTAAACGGCGAATTACGATCGTTTAACTAAGTACAAACGTCTACTAAACAAACTAACGCATAAACTAAAACACGATTTGGACGAGGTGAGAATCAACAGATGTCAAAAGTATATTTAGTCACTTGTGTTGAAAGAAATAGGTTTTTGTTATAAACAAATAATAGGCAAGATTATAGGGCAAATTGAAATATTGTTTATTCGGTAACTAAATAATATTGTGATCTACAAAAAGTTTACATTGTTTTCGATGTATTAGCAATCAAGCTACAATAGTTTAAGAAGCTTAGGATTAGTAGTTTTTACAAAATAAAATAGCTACAATAGCTCTTGGCGGGTAGCGCAACGTGATTCGGAGCATAGCTCTCAATACCTTACAACTTCATGAGCTACTGATTTTAAACTTACGTTAGAAAAAAAATGTTTTTTCTCACTTTCTGCTAATTTCGGTCGTCTTTTCACTACCAAACGTTTACACGTATTAAAAATAAATGTTCGCCTTTCTAGCCACGACAAATTTCAAAACTGCTCATTAATTTCCAAACGTCAAAGCTCAGAGATTTTAATGTTGCATTTCTTCTTGCACTTCTCAAGGTCACACGACGGCAACGGCTTGCGATCTTGTTTTAGTTGGTTTAATTTCACACACAAATTCACATTGTATTTTCTTCGTTTACTTGGATGTCCTTCTTTTAATACGTTTACTTACCATGTTGTGCGATTTCTGGTTTTTCCTGCAGTCGTCACAAAAACCCTTTCTAGTATGTTAGACTGTGGAATTGTTACTCATAGAACTACTTATTATTAATTTCGATGTTTTCATAGCAAGTGCCATAGTTTTGTCAATACGCCATATCATCATCAACCATCGCGTTAGGTAATATAATAATAGGTAAATTAAGACACAAACTACTTTATAACCTCATCTTTCTCTTGGAGCAAAGGTTTCTACATGTCAAAAAAATACACGCAATATAACATACCGATACAATAACCTACGTTAAGAAAATGACAAGTTTTAATAAGTATGGCGGACATTTGCAGTCGCCGTATTGGTTTGGCATATTGCATTTCTGTACTTTAGCTATCTCTTGATTGATATAATATAAGTATCACTAAGATGACACCTGACAATCGCCATACTTGCATTTTCGTGCAAGAAATATTACTGCCTAACTAGTCCCAGATGGTAAATCATACGACGATTTTCTTAATGGCTCCTTAGTTCAGGCAACGCCGAAGAAGAAAATTTGCCAAATTGCGAAAACAAAATACTAAACTATTCTTCGTAAAATTCTCTACAAAAAAGTTTCAATATATTTTTTCTCTCGGACCGATACTTAAGGAGATATAAAGAGGAGAAAAACAAAAAATTTGAAAAATCAGTTTATGTTAAAAATTGAAAATTTTTCTAGAAATGAACGTTTTCTAATTATTTTTATTGCATGTAACTCTAGTGGATTGTTAATTATCGAAAACTGAAGCCGTCCCGCTAGTGATCCTATGGTCAGGTTCTGACTACCGGCCAGTCTAGTCTTGCGCGACGATCGGTGCTGACTAGACTCTCATCGCATATTGATAATAAGTGAGAAGTTTTTAATTTGTGAGGGTGAAATGGAAATGATGTATGTAATGTTAGACAAAAGGGAATAATTGGATTAGTGAAAGCAAGCATCTTAATGAAAGATGGGAAAGAGAAATGTTTCAGTAATAAGAGAAGTGGTGTTGTTTACACCAGAAAAGAATATATCAGAAGTGACTCGATTAAAAGGTTTTTGGGAGAAACCTTGACCTCACAACCTTCACCACCACGCGATGCGTCGTCTTTACGTTTAGTAAAAGTGAAGTTCGATTTTAAAATGAAGTGTTTTCTCTGCACGGAAACGTATGACGAAGAAAAGGAGAGGAAAAAATCTTAGGCTAACGTCGAACGGTGTTTAAAGTTCGCACTACAACGTTTCAGAATTCCACCATCTGCTAACATCTATTTCTTGAACCCAGGCCGTGCGACCATGAAAACCAAACTGTTTTTGGTGCAACAACTTCAACAGTTTTCATTCGCCAATACAATCCTTTCTCCATAGCTCCGGATATGATACTACTTTGGCAATACATGGAAGGAGCAAAGTGGGAATCGTTAAGCTCTTCACAGCAAATCGTGGCCTTGCAAATGATATTTTGACTATATTCACAGACCCTTTATCATCAGATATTAAACTGGCCGACGAGAAGATTTTTTTGGCTATGTACCAAGCGTCAGACGTCAAGAGAACTTGAACAAACATCGGCACTCGGAATTTTTGAAAGCGTCAACGAAGTCTAAGTCAAACATAGCCAGTTTAACCACGCCACCAGAGAAGCAAACATCGGTACTTGGAATTTTTGAAAGCGCCAACGAAGTCCAAGTCAAACATGACTAGTTTAACCACCTCACCAGAGGAGCTTCAAAGCAACACTCGCTCAGATTATATCTACAGCTAATATACATTCATATTTGGTAATTTACTTTCGTTAATTATATATAAATATTCATTTAAAATTTACGTTAGTCTGATTACTCTACCACCATCTGCATAGAGTTTTGAGGCAAAAGAGAAGACGAGATCCTCAATCCAGTTACAACGGTCGCTCATATGGCCCTGACTTCGTTTGAAATATAATCTTTGCTATTATATGATTGGATGTGGGGCGCTCTGCAGTCGTTGTAGAGCGAGGATTGCCTGCTCCCATGCATGCGACGTTTGCCTCAGTTCGTGCACAAACGAACTGACCATCGAAGACAATAACGATGATGATGATGATAACGAATATATAGATATTGACCAAAATCGAAGTTCAAGAGAAATTGTCCAAAAAAACAATGCATTTTTAGGGCGTGATTCAAAAAATTTTTTATCAAACTTTGCCATGAACGACAAAGCTTTAAATTGATGTTGTTTCTTTTCCGATTTGGCGATTAATAATTCAGATGACTTCAATGGTTCAATAGTACTTTGGTAGGTCCAACACATCCAGTTTTATGCATTTAGAGTAGATGTACTTGAATTTTTTCATGGTCCACTTTGATGAAAAATTCTTTGAATTCTATGAATCCGGGATTTTACGTATCAATTTAAATTTATGTACATATAATCTACCAAATTTTTAACCGGAAATACTCAAAAAATGTACAATTTTAAAAAGCAGATTACCCTAATTTATACAATGCTTTATATAAATGCGATTGGTCTTTTTGGTTGAATACTCGGATATAAACAGAGCATGCAAAGCATTTTATAAAGTAATCTATAACATATTGGATAAATATGTGCCTAGACGAGGTCTCTTAAGGCGTCAGTATCCAGTTTGGATTAATTCAGAAATAATCAAAACATTCGTTTAAAAGCCAATTATCGAGAAAGGTATAGGTGTAATAAACAAGATGAAGATTATGTAAATTTTAAAATCTTAGAGCATTAGTTAAAGCTAAAATTAAATTTGCGTACAAAGAGTATATTAGTAAGGTCGAACAATCCATTACAGTAAACACTAAATATTTCTGGAGTTATATCAATTCTAAAAATAGTAAAACTAGGATTCCTGGTTATATGCGGAATGGTAACATACCTTATAACGACTCTCAATCAATAGTGAATCGTTTCGGCAAATACTTCAGCAGCGTTTATGTTGAAGATTTGCTCGATTTTCCTCTTTCTAATAAAAACTTATCGCATGGTACTTCTCCTAGTTTATCTATACGTTTTGCGAACGATGCTGATGTTTTAAATTGCATTAAAAAGTTAAAAGATAAACATACTGCAGGACATGATCAGATACCATCTTTTGTTATTAGAGATTGCTGTAACATATTTTCCAAACCATTAGCAACATTAATCAATCTCGCCATTACATCACATACATTTCCGGAAGTGTGGAAACTTTCGCGTGTTTGTCCTATTTTAAAATCTGGAGATCCTAGCATAATTACTAATTACAGACCAATTAGCATATTAAATAACTTTGCAAAAGTGTTTGAAATTTATCTCTATTCCAATGTTTATCCTAACTTAAAACACTTAATCTCGACTAAACAGCATGGTTTTATGGAAGGCAGATCTACTACCTCAAATTTAGCGTTACTCAGTGAATATGTAGCTCGGCATTTAGATCGCAATATTCAAGTTGACGTTATCTATACTGATATATCGAAGGCATTCGACCGCATAAACCATCGTCTTATTCTACAAAATTACACAATTTTCGTTTCTGTGACTCCTTAATTGCGTTATTGTCATCTTACTTATCCAACCGCAAACAGTATGTAGCATACAATAGTTGTACTTCATTTTCGTTTATTGCAACTTCAGGTGTTCCACAAGGCTCAAATATTAGACCGTTGCTGTTTTTATTGTTTGTAAATGATCTCCCAAATAACTTATGTTGTGAAAAATTGCTATTTGCAGATGATCTTAAAATATATCAGACTGTTACAAGTATAGAAGATTGCCGTTATATACAATTAGAATTGGATAAAGTTCAGTTGTGGTGTCAATCTAATGGTTTAGATTTAAACATAAATAAATGTTCTATCGTGTTGTACTCCCGGAAACATTCACCTATTGTCTATCCCTACAAGACTAATAATTTACAATTACCAAGACATGAATTAATAAAGGATTTAGGTGTTACATTTGATACCAAGTTCTCGTTTATTCCTCATGTACAAAAGCGTAGTAAGTTCGTCATTAAAATTATTAGGTTTTGTTTTAGAAGTTTAAAATCTTTTTCTAATCCTGCTGTTTTTAAAGTATTGTACTTTTCCTTGTTGCGTTCTAAATTAGAATACGGAGCTATAATTTGGAGCCCGTTGTATGAAACACATAAGCACAACATTGAAAATGTTCAGAGAAGATTTTTAAAACTATTATTTTTTAAAACTTTTGGATATTATCCGGAAAGAGGATTTAGCCAACATAACCTTTTAGAAGTAACCGGTATAATATCTCTTGAAAGTCGAAGGAAAGTATGTAGTTTACGATTTTTGCATGGGTTAATTCACAACAAAATTGATTGTCCAGAACTACTAGAATTGCTTCATTTTAATGTACCTAATAAATTAACTAGAAAAACGGATATGTTTTACCTCGCTACGCCACGTACTAATATTATACATATGTCCCCAATGTATAGAATGTGTAAATGTTACAATGCTGTTAATATTGATTTAGATATATTTATATGCAATATCCAACAGCTGTCCTTAGTTTATAGGATGTAGTGAAGAATTATTAATTTTGACACTTTAATTTTTTATTGTTTTATTTTTGGTTATGATAACTGATCATTTATTTAAAATACTATTGTTATAACAAAGATTAAATTTAAAATGTTGTAGAAACCTCTATGTATACATGTATATTGTCCTGTAATTGGGTAATCTACCTGTTGGGTAATAAATAAATAAATAAATAAATAAATTTTTCAAAACTTCTTGACTTTTTCCTCCACATCGATCCCCGAGAAAAAGCGTATTGAAACTTTTTTTGCAGAAAATTTTACGAAGAATAATTTAGTATACAGTGACCGGCAAAGAGTTTGCAACAAATGGGAAAAATTTTTGTAATTGAGATATCCAAAAATTTCTTTTGGTAAATGAATTTAGCATATTAAATGACAAAAAAAAACACTTTAAAAAATGTCATGTGACAACTGTCATGGCGGCAAATTAAAAAAATATTTTTCAAATATGTAAAAAGTGAGGTTAGATGACAAAATATTGAAAAATGCCTAAGAGAAACGTTGTTCAGAATTAAATTATACGTCTATGTGCAATTTTCAAAAAAAAATATCATTTTTCTTGAAATATTGAGAAAACATAATTTTTTGGGTTTGATTTGCATAAAACACAATAAAACCAACAAATAAACTTCACAATCCAGTAATTTTTATTTATTAGTCTACCAATGGACAGTAAAAAACAAAAACATTGTTTTTTTAGGACGGACTTTGTTGCAATGGCCCCTACAGAAAACAAAAGGTTAAAATTACAAATTTAGAATTATTCTAAAATAGTCCTAAAATGATCAATTCTTCCATTCTAAACCCAATTTAAACAATTTTCACTAATATTTCCACTATTTATGGCATATACGGCGTTTTAACTTAGCAAAAGACCATAGAATGTCCTTAGTATATAAACAATCCAAAATCTCATTTTAGCCATTTTTGCACATACGGCACTTGCGTTAAGCAGAGCAGTATACTGCACTATTTACTTTAAATATTACGTCAAGAGAAATCATCAAAATTTTGATTGCTACAAAAAAAGATGTTTTTCTAAATTATTTTCTGTTACAAAATTTAAATGACTGTAGATTGCAAAACTGCGTTTCAATTACTGTAGCGTTCATTTACTACGAAGCGTTGCAAGAATTCTCTTTGTTTTATAATTAAATGTACGTACAAATTCTTCGGCAAGGTATTTTAATTTCAGCGAAAAGTACTTTTACAATTTGGTTTTTTATAATTACCGGGTAAAGCGAGAAACGTAATAAAATAAAGTAGCAGATAGTAAAGCAAGAATAATTTTAGAGCAACGCACACATTCATTACATCAGTTTCAACGGTTCAGTCAACACAAGTTGACAGTCATGTTTTATAAAATAAATTAAATTTGATTAATACCAAAACCAGTTGGCGCACAGGTGCAGCAGGTCATACAATAAAAGAAATGCTCACATTTTAATTATATTAATTGCTGCGGCAATTACCTGAAGTCATCTTAAAGAAAAAGGGCATTCGTAAGAAAAATAACTGCGTTATTCATATTGTGCTTAATCTGGATTATCTGAGCAAATCCTTTATGTGGATCTTGACAGGAAAATAAAGGCCAGTGTATTAAAAAAAAACGAATTCTTCGTCGAACAAAATGTTGTCACTGTCATTGTCATCGTAGATCGTTGAATAAAAATAAATTCATTTGCAAGTTAACGCACAAAACTTCCTGTCGATTACACCCAAGGAATAATAATCGTATGATTAAATGTTTTTAAATTCTTCGTAAAATCGTCCATGACTTTGTCCGCTAATTACAAAATCTCATGCGCTATGTACTGGATAAAGAAACTATAAAAAAAAATAAATGGTCCCTTTTGAAAGCTGCTAAGAATTTTTTATGTCTTTTTCTTTCATAGTACAGACGAGTATTGCGAAGAATAAAGCAAAAGGTCTTGCCGTGGGGCTTTTCATCTAGGACGTTGATATCAACAGAGCTATTATTTCGATCGGACCGTCTCTAAGCCGCTTAAAGGATGCAACTATTCTTCTTATTTTTTAATAGTCTGCATTGAAAGGGTGCAACGGCATAAAAGAGTTTTATGTCTTTCAGTTTTATATCCAAGTTTATTTTAAGATGAAATGAAAGCTTTTGTTAATAATTAGTAGGTAAATGCTGTGCTGTGGTTGTGTTAATATTAATGAGTAAAACGCGAATAATTATTATTACGAAAACCAAGGCGTGAGTAGTATTTCATTTCGATGTTATTACACGCTCTTGTAAATAAGAAAGGACGGATTAGGGTCCCTATTATTCTATTATTTTGATAGTCTACGTTTTATACCACATCCGCTAAGCTCTTTATTCTGTTGATGTTTTTATTTTTCTTTTCAACATTGCACCTTTTCGCGTAAGCTATTGAAAATTGGATATTTTGTATCGGCCATTGAAAAACTGGAGACGACCGTGAAGTAATTGTTATTTACACTTATTTGGGTTCGGATTTTGTACAATTTTTAACACTTAGCTCATGTGTTTTTGTATGTTTTTAAATGTCTAACGCATTATACAACCATTGATACAACATAAATGGTTTTGATTGAAATATCTGTTATTCTGGTCAGCCGAAGCGTAAATTTAAACAATTATGGTTGCAAAAATTAATGTAACGGGTTGTTACGAATTTTTAAAACCGGAAATAACAAGCTTTCATTTTTTAGAGTACGCAATGTTACAGGTCACATTCATGATAGGCGGAATAAAACTCGGTGGAAACAAATCCGGGTAATAAAATGCCGGTAATAAAATCCGCGGGTAAAAGCGGTCGCAAAAGAAATATAGCGGAAAAAACCGGCGGAAAAAAAATCTGTCAGAAAAAAAATTCGACGGAAAAAAAGCTAGAGGGTATCAAGTGATCAGTTCTGTTAAAAATGACGCAAGAGTTAATTACTTTCAATGAAATAATCAAAATTTAATTATAATAATAATAATTTAGTTTAGTTATATTTGGAAGAGATTTAATAAAAAACCCAATTAGAATGTTAGTACACTGGGAAACGCCCATATCCGATTGGTTATTCATTATTAAAGTTCTGATTTAAAAAGCGAACGTGAGCGATAACCAATAATCCAATCACAGCCAATAACGTCAGTAACCCTTTTTACAAGTACATTTAACATTTTTGGTTCAGAAGATACAAAGTGTTTCTATACATTTATCTAGCCCTGCATATAGGTATCTATATTTTTTAGTGTAAGGCCGGTCGCATACTTATTCGACTTGTAGGCGACATGTCGCAGGCATTTTTTGGTTCAACATGTCGAATACAAATGTAGAAAACAAAAAGTCGTGGCTTCTTAAGCTGCGTCCTCACTGAGTCGACACTGTCGATTGACTTTGTCGATCGACGTTGTTGATTAGCAAGTCGACAAAACTGCATCTGTCCACACCAGATCGACAGAAATGTTTGTCGATCAGTCGTAATCAACATGTCAGACGAAGATGACGCATTAGTTGCTTGTGCCGCATATATTATTATCGCCAAAAAGAGAAAACTTCCCCGTAAAAGAAGATTTTGGGTTCGACCAAGCCTGCGAAGTAGAGTTAGATACAATGCTAGCGATTTGATAGAGGATTTAAGGAAAGATGATGTCAACATATTGAGCCTTGAATACAGGTGTAATGGTGGATTTAGAAATTTTTTCGAATGTCGGAAAGTGAATTTGAATATTTATTACAAAAATCGGGCCAAAAATTTGTAAAGAAGATACCAATTGTAGACCTGCCATTCCCATAACGGAGCGTCTTGCTGTAACGTTGCAATTTTTATCAACTGGAGATTCGTACCATTCACTAATGTATCTTTTCAAAATTTCAAAACAGGTGATTTCCAAAATTGTTCTGGAGGTGTGCGAAGCCCTTATTGATGTATTACAAGAATATATAAAGGTAAGTACTTAATATTTATTATTATTTACGAGATACATATAAAAAGAAATACCTAGTATAGCTACTTTTAATCAAATTTTAACGACTACAAAGAGCAAATAAGAACAAATAACAGTAGTACAAATAAGCTAAAACTAAATATTTAAAGTAAATCCTAAATGAAAATAGTACCGCGCATATCTATGTTTATTGTGACGTATGATGTCGTGGAGTTTGCAGCTGGGTGAGGAAATTATCCACAGCTTCATCTTCATCAGTAGTCATTGTAGAAGTTGACAGTGCAGGAGTTGGGGGATTACAAGAAGAGCATGAGGAATATGATTCCGGCGACTGTTGCGGCGGTAAAATCGTTAGTAAGCCACCGGAATTAGCTGGAGGCAAAAATATTGCTGAGACAGAGGATAATAGTGCTGTTGCTGAGACCGAGGATAATAGTGCTGATGCTGAGCCTGAGGAGCCTGCTGCTGTGGTTGTTGTGCTACGGGATAATTATAATTTCCCAATTTTGCTTCAAACAAAAGTGTACTTATTTTGTGTTGCACTATAGCTTGAGCATAAGTAGTAGGCAAGTTTCTTAATGTCACAGCCACTTCTTCGCCACATATGGTGAACACATCCTTTGGTTTTTTTGCAGCTAATGTTTGCTTCATTGCTTCGTATGCTTCATTGACCATTGAGTCATCGAATCTTCTTTTCCTTGATGGTACATGAGCAAGAGTTGGAGACTTGAACTGTTTTTTTGGAGTAACATTGTCCTTTGCTTTTTCAACATTATTGGCCTGTGAGTTACTCATCGTAGAGTCTTGTGAGCTGTTGTTTTCATCATTTAAAATGCAATGTTGCGTGTTCTCAAGGTCATCAGTGGTATCCACATCGTTGGCATCGGCCACGGCATCCATTACCGATGAAATCTGAAATACAAATATTTTTTATTTTACTACTTTTATAACTGTTTTCAGTTTAAAAATTGAAAAATAAAATTAAAAATATTAAAATTACTTTTTTATTTCAGATGCCTAAAAACGAAGCAGAATGGAGAGCCGTTGCCGAAGACTATCACAATCGTTGGAATTTTCCGAACTGCGTCGGAGCTATGGACGGAAAACACATATCGTTGCAGGCTCCAATAAACAGTGGCAGTGAATTTTTCAATTACAAGGGATTTTTAGTATTGTATTGTTTGCCGTAGTTGACGCAAATTACAACTTCATTTACGTTAATGTGGGATGCCAAGGGCGCATTTCAGATGGTGGCGTGTTTAGTAGTACCACATTTAATAAGCTTCTAGAGGACAATGCAATGTATTTACCTGAAGAAAATCAACTCCCAAATAGTGAACTAAAAAGCCCATATGTTTTTGTTGGAGACGATGCATTTCCTTTGTCAAAAAATATAATGAAACCATATGCAGGAAATCACACTAAAGGTTCTAGCGAAAGAGAATTTAATTATCGCCTGAGCAGGGCTCGAAGAATATCAGAAAATGTGTTTGGCTTAATATCTAACGTATTTAGAATATTTCGTAAACCATTGCTATTGGAACCCCAAACCGCTTGCAATGTGACGTTAGCAGGATGTGACTTGCACAATTTTCTTAGAAAAATTGCATCTAAAAGCATTTACAACTCTCCTGGAACATTCGATTCTGATTGCTCTGATTCAAGAGACGTTATTCCAGGAGCTTGGAGAAATGATAATCACCCTGGCTTAGCAGATTTACCCAGAATACCCAGACGAAGTGCACTGCATGCCCAGCAAGTGAGAAACACCTTAAAAGACTATTTTATGACACCCGAAGGAGAAGTTCCGTGGCAATACGAAATATGTTAAAATGTATTGTTTGACAACATAAATTTAAAAATAAAAATAAAGTTTTTAGTTCTCAAAATCTTCATACCTGTAGCTCTGAATCCAACATCTCCCTAGGCTTATTTTTGTCCAGTAAAATTTCAAACTTTCAAAAGCAAACCATTTACTTGTATACACATCCTCGGTACCAGTGCCAGATTTCTTGCTATCCTTTATTTTTTTCAATTCTCTTGAAAATTGACTCTGAAGATTTTAATTTTTGTTCTACAGCTTGCTTCTCCATGTTAAATTGATTAGCAATTTCCATCAGGGCATCGTGCCTCAAGTTTCTGTTCTTATAGTTTTTCATTTTGGAATCCCATAGATTCTTTTTTCAGTTTATATGCCTCAATAAAGGCTATGACTTTATCTTGCGCCCATTCCATTTCTTCTAACGAATACCACAAAACACGAATACTACGATGTCAACAAGATGGTTAAAACAGTTTGTCGAATGTCAAACGTCGAAAACACGTCAACACACTAATGTCGATCGACTGCTCTTTGATGTTCACCGACAGGCGATGGAAAACAAATCGACACGTCGATCGACTTATTTTATCGATTGTCATGGTCGTTTGCCACGTACACACCGAGTCGACAGTGAGGACGCAGCTTTACATCAGTACAATACATTATGTCGTTGGATAAAAGTGCGGCAGTATAGTCATTTCTATTATCGCGAAGGAGAAAGAAGAAAAATGCTCGAAAATGTTGAGTTTATCGATATAGTACAGCTAATATTTATCGCAATATATATAAAAATTGTACTAGTGAAGAAATGAATGAAGATTCAGTAAAATTTAATAGAATAGAATGTCGTTCCAAGTTTTTTCTTGCACTAGTCGATTTGAGTAATCTTCAATAGTGTGGAGCAAGTAGTGTCGTATATTATTTGTTAGCGACAAGTTTTATCTTTTTCTGCGGCGTGTCTGGTTGGTCACGAATTCTCACCAAGAACACTATGTTGGAAATGAAGCGACATGTCGTACACGTGTCGCAGACATGTCGGCCGACTGATCTAACCTAGCGATTATAAAAGAATGCTGCGGACGAAGAATCTATTAAAGTGTCGAAGGCAATGGACGTTTTCAATAAAAAGAGTTATGCGCAGTGATAACACTAGTAAACAGTGGTTTTGTTGCATGAAGTTTTATACCTGATTCTATAGGTACTTACCTCACTGATTTCAAATTTGAAGTCCCTTTTCTCGTAGCAGCTGTAGTTATTCAGATATGAAGGGGACGAATTTTTCCAAACAATATTCCAGTTTTCAAGCAAACATTTTTTATTATCAAAACTACTAAGAACGGAACTTTCTCTTGTACGATTTTCTTGCCTGAGCTGATTCAAGAGTACTACTCTGAATGCTCCAACAGTAATCGGCCATCATATTTGCATTCCAGTAATACTGGTATCGGTCTTCCATAGCGCGAATATTTTGATAGAAGCGTTCTCCCTGTTCTTGACTCAGATCAGCCAGATTCTCAGGGAAACGGTCTAAATGGCTAGAGAGAAAATGTAGCTTAATGCTCATATTGCATCCAATTGTTGTAAGTTCAGCATTACTTTCTGAATGTGTTGGCAGAATTCAGCCGACTTTTGATTTCCCAAAAAAATTTTCACTAACCAAACAAACTCATTCCAAGCAGATTTATTAACAACTGTCATGCAACTGGTAAAATATGGATCATTTATTAATTTTCTGTTCTGAGGACCATTAAATATACCAGATCTTTTCTTTTCAGTACTCAGTCTTGGAAACATTCTTGTGATATACTTAAAACATTCCCCTTCTTGTCAAGAGCTTTCACATACTGTTTTATTAGCCCTAATTTAATATGCAGAGGAGGAGTATTATGCAGTCTCTTAATACTAGTGGAACATTTATCACAAGTAAAATGTGTGTCTAACGACATCTCGTGTAATATGGACACGTATAAATAGTATAAAACTAAGAAATGCCAACAGTTACCTGTAACGACTGTGAGTGTTAAAGTGCATAATCGTTATCAAAGCGGTAACTTTAAATGCTTGAAATACATGTGTCGATAAAGCCACATTACAAGAAATACTTGGCTTTATTGACACATGTGTTTCAAGCATTTAAAGTTATCGCTTTGATAACGATAATGCACTTTAACACTCACAGTCACTACAGTTAACTGTTGGCATTTCTTAGTTTTATAACATTTATCACATTAAGCATTCCCGGAACTAAGGCATCCCTAATAGGACAACTTTTCTTAGTCCAGTGCTCAATTTAAGCTCGGCTGTCCCATAAACATATAAAACACGGGTATTTTGTGTACCCCCTTGCTGACCCAACAGAAAATTTACCATTTTTAGATCTACGCATACAACCCAGTTATGTTATTTGTACTCTGTTTTCTCTAGAACTAATATTGTAGTATATTCTTCTTTCACTTTTGTTGAATGCGCAATAGGCAAAGAACCAAGTTTATTGGCATTATGCAAAAGTACACATTTAAGACTGCGTTTCGAGGAATCTATAAATAGACACCATTCATTTAAATTATAGGTGTGTAATCCCATTGCAGCCATTAAGCCAGAAATATTGTTGCAAAATACAAAATCATCCTCTTCAGAAAAGAAAGGGCTTAAATTCCGTTCCCGAGTGCGATAAACGGATATAATTGTGTCGGGTGTTACGAGATTTCTTTCTTTCAAAAGAGAAGCTAGAAGTTCTGACCCTTGTTTAGAAAGTCCAAGATCTCTGATCAGGTCATCTAGATTATTTTGATCATCACTCTTTTCTGAACGGTGTGGCGATGTTAGAGTGGATATACTAGGTTGGGGCTGTGGTACTGACACATCACTAGAACTCACAATAGACCTAATAGCAGATTCCAAGCTGGGATAAATACACTTAGAACAATTTTTGCAATTTATTCTAGTAATGTTCACAACACGAAAATAGCAGTCATCGTGATGGTTTGATGGTTCACACCAGAACATGGGGCTTCTGAACTTAAAAGTACGTCCGAAATTCAATGCAAGGATAATAACCTTCAACTTTAAGAAATAGATTTAAGAAATCAACATTATTAAATTTAGGACGGTACCGAATTAAGAATCGCACGGTTTTTTGGCAACTTAATAAAGTTGAAGTAATGTGACCCAAAAAACTTAATTTGTTTCCACAGATAATCCCTAGGTCACGGAAATATTGGGTCTATTCAGAAGAATAGAATTAATAGTATAATCAAAAATCAGATGAGTTACCTTCCAGGAAAAAAAACATGGCATTACATTTAACGACGTTTAAAGGTAATCTATCTACAACGCACACCTCATTAAGAGCTGAAAGATATTGTTGAAGTAAGTTGCAGTCATTAAAAGCACTGATACATTTAAAAATTTTTAGGTCGCTCACATAGAGTAAAAAATCCACACTCAGATATTCCACCAACCAGAGGGCCAAGGCACTGAACTCTGCGGCACTCCTGATGTTAATAAGTATTTAACATTGTACAAACTGTAAACAATTGAACCAATAACTTTTAAATAGCTGAATCAATTTTTTTAGAAAATCCAAAAGAACTAAGTATTTTAACCAAATACTGTGATCAAGTCTGTCAAATGAAAAGACAGTGTATATTACATCAACTTGGCTTTCATTCTTTATAGACTTTGCGCTAAAATTTGGTAAAGCAGGTTAAGTTCGAAACTGTGTATTTTAATAAAACTGATTAATAATAGTAACAATTCTGTAATTTTCATTATGTGATCGATCACCCTTTTTAAACACCGGCATTCCTATAGAATATTTCCGAATTGAGGAACAATTAGTAAAAAGCAAACATTGAATAGAAACTATAATGGTCTTCTGAAAATTGCAGCACAGTATTTAAGTATAAAGTCTGGAACACCATCCAGACCAGCAGTAAAATCTTTTTTAAAGCCTAAAATATAGAATTTTCAGAAACATCTTCAATACTTAGCACAGGAATACTAGGAGAATATGACTTTGGGTAAACAATTGGTACAGACACATAATTTGCAGTGAGAAAGAAATTTTATAATTTCAGTTAGACCATCAATATCGTTGTTTTTGTAACACATCTTATTCAGCAGTTTAAAATGGTTAGAATAATAATAATGATGGTGCACTGCAAATAAGGAGTATTCCACCAATGTTTCCGGTAGATTTATGGAATGTTTACTACGCTACTGTGGATGGTCAAGACCAAACCAACAATCAGACGGAGGGAGGAAACAATAGATTATTCAATTTGATTTGTGAAAACCACCTTAACATATGGAAATTAATTAACAAAATGAGACAAGAAGTCACCGCAGACACAACAAAAATTGAACAAAACAACTAGATTAAATTGTGTAGAAATATGAAGGTAACGTTGGACGTTATCTCTCGGTAATGAGTTGCACAATTTGATTACGTTCTAATGAGTAGACTGTTTCCTTAGATTATTCTGCTAGTTGTTAGAATGGAATTAAAGAAAATAAAACTTTAGAATTACATTTAACTTACTATTTTATGCTCCCCACATCTCCATGGAAAGTTCGCACGTCCTTTGTTCAGAGTATGTAGGAATCCTGACTCTTTTTCCTCTTCAAATATACACAATAACGATTTACAGAAAGCTACTTAAAAAGATTATTCTACGACCATTCTTTAACTGATTTATTTATCTTTGTTATTGCCTAACACTTTGATTACCTATTTATAATTTTTTTAAAGGAGCCCGTTACCTAGAAGAAAATAAAGACATTGTCTATGGAGGGGCGATACACAGCTATTAATATTCAATACTAAGGAGAAAAAAAACATCAAACTTGAGTTAAAATAGCTAACTTTATGGCAGCTTTAATAAGATTTCTAAAAAAATATTCGATTTTCCATTGTCCCTCAAATGATAGGTAAGATTGGTGTAATTACGCTAAAAAATAAAAGTACAGGATGAAATTTTAAATATGTTTGTTTTGATAAAAATTGTAGTGATTTATTAATTTAATCAATCTAGAATGCTGTTAGTTTGCTGGCTGCTGGCTGAGTTTTTTCTTTGGTGCATAATACCACTTTTAGATTTCAGCGTGTAGCTACAAGTAAACTGCCCCTTAAGTTACAAGCTTTACTTAATACAAATGTAGAATCACATTAGTATTACTTCAAAATCAAATATTACTATGATATGTTCATCGGCTTTTTACGTCCGAGTTTTTACATCTCGGCCTTTTTCGGCAGACTTTTTCCACCGGTTTCTTTTCCGTTTTTTTTATGTTCAGGTTTTTAATTCCCCGGCTATTTTTTCCATTGACTTTTTTTTCTGAGATTTATTTTTCCCTTTGGCGTTTTTCCAGGCTTTTCTTTCAGTTAGTTTTTTTTCTGCGGTTTTTAATACCCCCGCTTTTTTTCTGCGGTTTTTTTTATTAGATTGGTAGCTGTCTCAAAAATTAAAAATTAATATAGAAGACATTGATCTACAAAACACTACTCCAAATATTTTAAACCGTACATTAGTTTCCTGGAGTCGCTTTACATCTTCAATAGAAGAATGTCTTTCCGTCTAAAAATAAAGGTCCAGAGACCATGAATCTGTAATACACAAAAAACTGAAATACGTTTCATAACATATACGTTAGAAATACGATGTATGATTTAGTTTATTATTTGTCTACAACATATTTTACTAATAACAATACTAAGACACGATTTCCTGGGTTAATTTATTTCCAGGTGTTAAAAGTCTAGAACGCTGAAAAATTCCAGAAAACCACTGGAACTATATTGTAAATTTTATTCTAATTAGTGCAATAGTTTACATTTCACACCCATAGAAAAAAATACAGTTTGTTGTTATTTTGTAAATATAGAAAAGCATCAATTTCGTGTTTTAATTAAACATTTTTTTACGCGGAAAACTATAAAAAAGACTTAGGCAAATCTGCTTTGTCGCATAGAATGGTTTCTGAGTGGTATAATTAATTTAAAACTGGCCATATGAGTAAGGATGATGGTGAACGCCCCGGACCCTCACAAACGGTCACTATCATGGAAATCTTTTAAGAAATCTATGATCTAGTAATGGCTGATAGACGACTGAAGGTGCGCGAGATAGTTGATACTCTAGGTATCTCACTCAAACGATCGCACAATATTTTACATAAACATTAGCATATAAGAAAGGTTCGGCAAGATGGGTGTCGCGATTAATCACAGTGGACCAAATGAAAATTTGTGATCAACTTTCAAAGCAATGTTTGGTAGAGTTTTTTCCCCATTATATGACAGAAATCAAAGGACAGTCAAAGCAGTGGATTTCATCAGGAGAAACTGCACCAAAGAAGGCCAAAGTTGGTCACTCGGCGAATAAGATCACGACGACTATTTTTTGAGATTCAATTACTTGTTAATACTATGCAGATTTATAGACCCGTTTTGATGTCGAATTAAATAAATAACTGTTACATTAGGCACGTAAGAAAGTGCTGTTTCATTCGGATAACGTTCCATATTGTTTCTCCAAAATTGCGACCGCTAAATTATACCATTAAGCTACGATTTGCTTCTTCATCCACCATATTCATTAGATTTGACCGCATATGATTTCTGTTTCTCAAAAGAAAAACAAAAATTTCACATCAAATGAGATGATTCTTGCTGCAACCGAGGCCTATTTAGACGTGTTGTCAAAAGAAAATTTTTCGGAAGGCTTAAAGAAATTGGAAGACCATTTTAGTGTGTGCCTTCGAAGGAAACTATGTTGAAAAATTAAAAAAAAAACATATGCTAAACCTGTGTTTTATTGAGATGTCACGCCTCCGTCAGATAGCACTCGTATGCCGGGGTTTGCACGACAATTAGTAACGAAGTTAGAAGCATTTTAACGGAAGCATATATTCTTAGTACTGTATTGCATAAGGAAGAATTGAACGAGAATCATTTTAAATGCTTATGCGAAATTCAAATCGTACTTTAGTTATGACAAAAATATTTGAAGCAAACGTCATTAAAAGTTAAAACAGAATTGAAGTGGTATCTACTAGTACCCAAATAGCGACATTTTTTTAATGAAACCGATCTTTACCGGGATGCAATTTCTGCTTCAATCGTAAATAAAACTTTACGGAGGTTTCAAAAAACCGGAGGCGTATCAGATTTGGATACCAAAAACTGTTACTGATGACTAAAATTCTTTGAATATTTTGCTGAATGTGATTTGTTGGAAACTCCAAAAATTTCCAAACCTGAATTTGCTTTAAACTATAGTTTGTCTTAGAGGATACATACAGCAAATATTTGTATGCTAAAAACACCATCCATTTAAAATACGCCAAGAGTTGACTTAAGATAATTTGGACGGGATGATTAACCGCTACAATTATAGGTATTAGTGTGACCCAAATTCACATTTGATGAAACAGATCCATACTAATATCCCCATAAAGTAAACTTCATTTATAGTCGACCGGCCAACTTTGTTCTGTTATGATACAGTTTTTTGGCCATAATGTGCCTCTTTATGGACTAGTTTTTTTTGTGACTCTATTGACGGCTGTCAATGTCAAACGCGAATGTCAAAATAAATGTGTGGATTTTAAGAGTAAAAACTGTCAATTTAAAAACACAAGCAAATACGACTAGAATACGTCGGTATGACAAATCCTTTCTGCAGTTCATATTTGTTTGAGTAAAATCATGCAGTTGACGTTTTATGGTTTTATGGACTTGTTACATAGATAGCGATTATCGCCTAATTGAGTGATAAGTTTATTACAAAAGAGAACTGAAAGTATTGCAACCATATATGCACGCATATATTAAATCAAATTATATAGCAGAATGATTAATTTACTGCCGACATCAGACTATAGATTACATATTTCTTCGCAGATGAATTAAAAATGTAGAATTCAATTTCGTAGTTATCAATATGGTGACTATGGGAACAGTATAATCGTCAAAATGCTGCTGACCTAAACATTAATAAGTATAACACAGACAGCACATTTTTCGATTCCTTGCTACATGCTACATAATCACGTGTATGATTACAGTTTTTTCCCTATTTTTCTAAAGTTTTTTTTCTGTTTTCAGTAATTTGGTCGGTCATTCCAAACAATAAATTACCGAAAGCTTCTGATCAAAATATTTAATTCGAAATCTGTGTCATTTGACATGTTTTTTGGAACATTTTAATTTTAAATCTAAATTAGTTATTTGCTCAATTTTATTAATTTTTTTTAATATAATACATAGGGCCTCATCAAATCAGGCGCAAATTTGTCCAACGTGGATGGAACAATATAAAATACGGAAATTCTGGACATAAGCTAAGTTTCAATTAATTCAACTGCATGCTTTATAATATTTATTTAAATCTAGATTCTGATGCGTACATCGTAGAAGAGCAAATTACCATTTTATTCAGTAGCAGAATGACATCGGGTAGAGACCGATTTGTTAACATCAAAATTAAACAAAATCATCTTCCGAGATTGGACCATATTAAAATGAGGACTTAAGTTGTCTACATTTGTCTATCACTATCAGTTGGTTAGGAGATACGCTGGGAAAGAGGGGTTTCAAAGTTCATCTTCATTACGTTCCACACGAGTAGTTCGGAGGTCCAACTTGAGGCAACTTTTTTTAATTAAATGTTAACCAACAGGATATAATGCTCTTGAATCTCTTCTCTCTCTCTCGAACTTGTCTGTTATGTCTTCGAATCGCGCCGTTGTTTTCGGAGTATGAGTATAATATTTTTAGCCATCCAAGAAACCGCACAATCATTGACAGAATTCCATCATTCATATTCCAATCCGTGTGCCGTATTCGAGGTGTCGCATTTTGCGTCTTCACTACGTTGTCCATTAATATCTCAGGTTGGTAAAATGCTACAAAACTCGTTTGGGACGTCAACCGTCAACTGCTTTGGAGCGAAGAGAGACTTTAATAACTGATTCTGCGTTGCGTGTTTTAGTTAAGTTAAATCCTAGACATTAAACCCCTAACTAATTATCCCAACACTTGTGCTTCTTTTAGGAGTTGGTAAAAAAGGATTTTAGACATGTCCTTAATTGTGCCGTCACGGTGGCTCTTTGACTGGAATCTTTTATTACCAATTCCTAATAGAAGGCCCAAGTATTGTGATAATTAGTAAGATTGTTAATTAATAAGGAGTTTAGACATCAATATTAAATCTCTAGTAAAACTACTCCTCAGCTGAGATTGATCACGACTACAACTTCTTCTTTGGAACTTTCCACCTTAGTGACACCTGGACAGTTTAGTTTAGCCTACACCTGGTCTTGTTCTTCACTCATTTTCCCTGTTACGCTTGTTTATTTGAGCTAATTCCATACTCTAGTCATTAACTTCTCTATTTTTCAAAACCATTTCCACCCCGTGTAGCTGTTTTGTCATTGTACGCTTTTGGTTTATTTCTTATGATATTTTATCAGCATTTTGAAACATTTTAAAACAAAACCAAACAGCTATAACAATAACACCGTTACTCCATGTACAGCTAAGAAAATAAAATATGGGACATCTTGGTTCTATAAGTTAAATATGCATATACATACATTAAAGATTATTAATCCTGTTGCTTTCCTATATTAGTTACAATTTATCAAACAATGAGTGAACAGTTCAGGTAAGCTTTTATGTATCGATATAATTGTTTTCTCGTATTCAATCCTGTCCTAAAGTTACTACTTCGTCTTTGTCACATGTAGCCCTAGGGTTAATAATCTTTAAAGTATTACTTGTAGAACTTGTGTACTATGTTTTCAGTAACTATGAACTAAAGTCTGTCCAGAAACAAAGCGAAGTAATAAATCAACATGTTTAACAGATTCCAATGGCGTACCGATGTATTGATACTTTTTCGAAAAGGGGTTAAAAATGTAGAAGATGTGTAACCTTTCATCATTAATTAATTATTTTGACACATTTCATCTTATTAAATGTTCAAATTGACCTCCACCTACTTTCATGCAATGGTATAAACTACTGACTGTAATAAACTGAAATTTGACACATGGGTTTGTCTAAACATTTCGGTTTATTATAGTCACTAGTTTTTGAGGTATTCTAAAAATTAAATTTTTTTTTAAGTTTTTAACTAATTAATTACAAATAATTGAACTAGAAAATATGTACTGTATTTGGAATGACACTTTAATAGATTTTAATGTGTTCTTAATGTAATAATTAGGGGAGAAATATGGTATGTAATTATAACGATAGCCTAACTAATGATTATTGTCATATCATATCGGTATAGGTGTACTTACGCGGCAGTATTGAGTTTCATTGGGATGGCATCGAGTCCTGAATTTATTCCAACGAAACGCGTGAAGAGGTCTGCAAAACTGTATGTTGGAGAAGAAATTACATACGAAATATCTCTAAATTACGTTCTGAAGGCAAGAAAATTTATTATTTAGACGAAACGTGGGTAAATGAAGGTTTTACTGTGGGAAAAATGTGGCAAGACAAAAATGTAACCAGTGGACGACAGGCTTTTTTAGAAGGATTATCTACAGGTTTAAGACCTCCTTCAGGAAAAGGGCGACGCTTAACTATTACGCATATAGGAAGTGACGAAGGCTTTGTAGAGGGAGGTTTTCTGCTATTTGAATCGAAAAATACCGGTGATTACCACGAGGATATGAATGAGGATGTTTTTGAGGAATATTTTAAACAAATGTTAGATTTAATACCAAAGGGTTCCGTAATTGTTATGGACAATGCCAGCTACAATTCCAGACAAATCAAACATTTACTTTCAACTTCATGGAAAAAACACGTTATAATGGAATGGCTTTCCTCAAAAAATATTGCTTTCGAAAATGATATGGTAAAAAGGGAACTACTAAGTCTAGTACAAGGTGTTAGGACAAAGTTTAAAAGATATGCAGTTGACGAAATGGCAGCAAAACGTGATATTTTTGTTCTACGCTTACCGCCATACCTTAATTAATTAATATGGGCGCAAGTGAAGGGTGCAGTGGCGAGAAATAATACCACGTTTAAATTAAGTAACGTTCGACAACTTTTAATGACTTCTTTAAGTGATGTGACTGCGGAAAAAGGGAAAATGTGTAGAACACGCAATGAAAGAGGAACAAAAAATGTGGAAACTTGACAATTTGATAAAAGTTACTATAGAGCCTATTGTAATTTCAATACGGTCAAATGATACTTCTGCCGAAGACACAGATGAATTTTCAGAATAACTGTATTTTAAAATTATATATTTATTATTTTTCCTATAAATTTAGTTTGTTCTTGCTATATATTATTATACCTTAAATTTTCAAACTCTATAAAATGGTTTCTAACAAACGATGTGTTTTATAATTACAATGATATGTTTAAAATTACTTTCAATAAAACACAATAAAACGCAATAGTAATTTTGTTTTGTCAGCAAAACCCATATACACTCATGAAATTTAAAACTTGGACACCACAATTTCTGTAAACAAAAGTTTACACATTGTAAAGCGCGCTTAAGGGTATCATTTACAATTCTAACAGCAGGTAGTCTCAGCAGGGGTTATCTTATAGAAGGACTGTAGAATGAATCATTACACTAAGCACGTTTTAGAAAATAGGTAATTTACGTTGCTTACTTAATTTTTTCTTTAAAGAATATATTTGAAGGTATCGCTAATTAAACACCATAGCTCGATTAATTATCGAATCAAAATTTTGTTTAGGAAATGTTTACAAAATAAAATTAGAAATAATTTTGATTTAAAAACGTCTACAAGCAATAACTTTTAAATTAAATCAAAAACTAAACATGGTTATTTGGGTTGACTGATTATTACTTATTTTTAAATAAATCTAACCTACTAATTATTGTAAGTTATTAAAAAAAATCATTAAACTCTCTATTCATAATATTTAGTCCTTACAAAATGTATATTTTATGACGTTTCATTTTTTTCTGTAGTTAATATAAAAGTGAAAATAAAAACTAAGGCAATTCTTATTGTCAACGTATATATTTAGTTTTTGACAAGAATTTATTACATAATTATAATTAAGATACCAAGTTATAGTTTAAAATTAAATGAAAACTTTTTTTTAAATAAAGGTATTACTATATAAATAAATATAAGAAATCAATAATGGGTGTGACCTCCATTATTATTGATACATTCTTGGAGGCGTCTGCTCATTGACGCTATCAAGGTATCAATATAATTAATATTAATCGTTTCCCATGCGGTATCAATGGCTGCAATTAGTGCATTACGGTTTACTGGTATAAAATTTGGCCCTTGTTGTCTTCGGATAACAGCAAGTATTCGAGCCCAAACATTTTCGATAATGTTAAAATCTGGGCTTTTGCTGGCCAGGGTAACAGCTCCAAGTTATTTGCTTGTATCCAGTTGCGCACAACCTGCGAAGTATAGGGTCATCATATCCCGATAGTTAATTATCGAATGTTCCAAGAAAATATGTGTAAATAGTAAATGGAATCTACTAACGTAACGTTAAGTCGTTAATTATAGTTACATAACTCTCCTTTCATAAGATATAGTTCATATTAATATGCTTATTGTAAAGCTTCGTACACACCTGAACAACAAACCGAGGAACAAACAGAACAACGAACCGAACGGCAATCGGAACATTAATTTGGACGGTGCTACGTACGAATTTTAGAACAGATTCGCAAGTCCTGATTGTTCCACGAACGGTTTGCGGCGTTCCCGCAACTTGTCGGTTTTTTCTCCGACATCAAAGAAATGCGCGCGAATGCGTTTGCAGGTTTGGACGAATCTAAACAAAACGGCGAACAAACTTATGCGGGAGAATTAAATTATTTATTTTTGTCCTCCCTTTTGTGGGTTTGTTGTGTTTTAGGTAATATTATGGAGTTGACAGAAAAAAAATGTTTTAAATTAATCAGTGTTTAAGAATGCAAGAAAAAATGATGTCCCTATTAGCATCATTTGGGCGGGAAATTTCCAAAATAAAAAAAGCGAAGTAAATTATAATTTTTACTCTTCTTTGTGCGTAAAAATTTGGTTGGCACTATCTTCTTGTTTTCCGCAATTTTCTCTTCTCAATAATAAATATATATGAACTGAAAACTACTGAAAATAATTATGGAACAGCACAAACGTTCCGTTTGTTGTTCGGATTGTGGAAATCATAAAAGATCGTTTGTCGTTCTGTTTGACTTTCGGTTCGTTGTTATGTTTGTTGCTCGGTTTGTTGTTCAGGTGTGTACGAAGCTTTACAACTTAAGCAACAATTTTTGGCGAATAAAGATTAGTTTGTGATGTAATATTAGAAACACAAATTTATATCATATCAAATTTATGACAACTTAAAACCAAGAACGTGTATGTTATTGCTAAGAAATTATTAAGGAAAAGCGCAATTGCAGTGTAAATATTTATAATTAGATATTTTCGAAAGTTTATAAGTCCTCTATTGTAATCTTAATACTTAAAAGAAAATCCTGTCCATTAGCATTATAAGGAAATGGCTTTTACTTTATGAATAAGTTTCAATAACAATAGAATATCCTTGCTTGTTTAATTTACTTCCTTTGAGTCATATTGCTCTAAGGGTTGTTACATTGGTCATTAGAAGTATGTAATAAATAAACAATTACCTACTGTTTGAGAAGGGGTAGTGTGAACCAATAAATAAAGTAAGAAATGTAAATTCCATTTTAGTTTAAAATTTCAAGTGTTGTGAAAATGCCACCTCATCTCGGTGCTGATTTGAAAGCGCGGATTGTTTCGGAATTAGCGGCGGGCCGTAGCGTGCGTGAAATTTCACGTATGTTAGATATACCAAAAACACCGTAGGGCATTACCGAGTAAAATGGAATCTTGAACACACTTTGGAAAGAGCCATCGGAAGTGGTAGACCTAAAGTATCTACACGTGCTCAAGATCTCGAGTTGTTTCATTACGTAACAACCATTTGCTACATACTCCAGGGCTATAGCAGATACACATTTTCCCGGATGCCGTATAACTGCACAAAAAAGATTAAAGGAGATGGGAATAAAGAAGTATAATGCTGCTGCGAAAGAAGTTCTCAGTGACGAAAATATGAGACGTCGTCTGGAATTTGCAAGGCGATATGTGAACGAACCTTTGGAATTTTGGAATCGAGTGATTTTTAGCGACGAAAAACGTTCAATAGCCGCAACGATGGACCACTAAAAGTTTTCAGAATGGAAGGAACTCGTTACGAAAATAATCACATATGTCCTAAAAACGAAGTGGTTATTTTTCTGTGAATGTGGGGTTGGGTTAGCGCGCGGGGTCCAGGAGTTTGTTGGGCTATCGATGGACGTCTTGATTCTGCTGCGTATTTAGATATTTTGGAAACTATTATGAAACCTTCAGTCGAAGTGTTTTATCCAGACGAAGATTATATTTTCCAACAAGTAAGTATTCTTATTTCACTATACTTTCTCCAAAAAATAGTTCGGGATCTGTTGAATTAACATTTTCATAATGTATTTTTGTTGTTAAAGGACAACGCCCTTATTCATACTTCGCGGGTTGTGCGCAATTGGATACGAGAAAATAACTTGAGCTGTTACCCTGGCCAGCAAAAGCCCAGATTTTAACATTATCGAAAATGTTTGGGCTCGAATACTTGCTGTTATCCGAAGACAACAAGGGCCAAATTTTATACCAGTAAACCGTAATGCACTAATTGCAGCCATTGATACCGCATGGGAAACGATTAATATTAATTATATTGATACCTTGATAGCGTCAATGAGCAGACGCCTCCAAGAATGTATCAATAATAATGGAGGTCACACCCATTATTGATTTCTTATATTTATTTATATAGTAATACCTTTATTTAAAAAAAGTTTTCATTTAATTTTAAACTATAACTTGGTATCTTAATTATAATTATGTAATAAATTCTTGTCAAAAACTAAATATATACGTTGACAATAAGAATTGCCTTAGTTTTTATTTTCACTTTTATATTAACTACAGAAAAAATGAAACGTCATAAAATATACATTTTGTAAGGACTAAATATTATGAATAGAGAGTTTAATGATTTTTTTTAATAACTTACAATAATTAGTAGGTTAGATTTATTTAAAAATAAGTAATAATCAGTCAACCCAAATAACCATGTTTAGTTTTTGATTTAATTTAAAAGTTATTGCTTGTAGACGTTTTTTAAATCAAAATTATTTCTAATTTTATTTTGTAAACATTTCCTAAACAAAATTTTGATTCGATAATTAATCGAGCTATGGTGTTTAATTAGCGATACCTTCAAATATATTCTTTAAAGAAAAAAATTAAGTAAGCAACGTAAATTACCTATTTTCTAAAACGTGCTTAGTGTAATGATTCATTCTACAGTCCTTCTATAAGATAACCCCTGCTGAGACTACCTGCTGTTAGAATTGTAAATGATACCCTTAAGCCCGCTTCACAATGTGCAAACTTTTGTTTACAGAAATTGTGGTGTCCAAGTTTTAAATTTCATGAATGTACACTCCTATGATCTTTAGTTTAAACCTCAAGAACAGGTACGTCCCATTGTTAACGGATTACGAGCTATTCATAAATAACTTACGTTGTAACACTATAGTATGGAAGCGGTATATCCTACAACTAGTTTTAAAATCTTTTATGTATTTCATACAAAATCTTGTACCGCTTATATGTAAAATAAATGAACTATTTTAATTTATTACTTCGCTTCGTTTCTGGACAGACTATAGAGTTTGAATTTGCCTAATTGATGTTATTGTCACTTTGATTGCATTCTTGATTGGTGGATTTCTCAATATGGCAGTTCATTTATAGTACCAAAAAGTGTTGCGGCTTCTAGTGTCATCAGATGTTAATGTAACACCTCCGAAAATGCATTTGTATTACAGCAACTTTATCGACAGATATTTATAGAACAATAGCGTATTTGAGGTAGTCAGAGCAGGTTTTATTATTATTAAGTGGGTAAGTATACAACGAATTTGGAATTGATCTTATCAAAAGGGATAAACTATTTCAAGAACAGTTTTCCGATGAAATAATTTATAGAAAATTGATTGACTAAGGCTACAACAGGAATAATATCAACTGTTTTTTGGTGACAAAGTTATGAGTGGAAACAAATGGTATCCCGATCACCAGATTGAAACAAACTGGACTTTTTATTTTGTTTTTTTTTTAAATACAATATATCCGGAACTCTACATTATTTAAAAACATTGCAACGATTGCAGATGTTCTCTAACAGTATACACCCGAAGTTTTACACAATATTTTTAATAACATTAAAAAATGAGTGAATTTGTGTTTAAATTAAGATTGACAACATTTTGAACAAAACTTATAATTAAAATGATGTTGGATTAGGTGTCAGAATTTCCAGTTTATTCCACGACATACTTAGAAAACGGACGTTTCTTCTCTACAAATAGTGAGGGAATTGGTTTTTCCTCACTAGCGAGGAAAATAATGTCGTGTTACAAAAATGGCTCTTTAAAAACATGAAAGAATGTGTCATTAGAACTATATGCGCCTACTACTTAGTTAAACAATTTGATTTAGTATTCAATAAAGTTTGTTTAATTTAATATCTTATATTTCGACTCTTAAAAATTGCTAGCCTACATTTATTGGTTAGAATTACGCGGCTGCGCTATGACAGATTGAGACCACACCGATACCACAGAATACTGTAGGGAGACTATTGGGACCCACCTATTATCAAGTTTTGCTTTTACGTACGAAAATGAGACGAAATTCTGTAACAATAAGTTCCGTTCACAATAAATAGTACTTCTTTCATTAGGTTGTTTTTTGGGGAATGTCGTGGAAAAAATGTTGTGTCTAACACATGAGGAAAGTGTTTTTCTAATCTCACTCGAGCTCGAGTGGGAAAAAGAATCGCTTTCCTCACTTGTTGGACAAATAAATATTTTTTTATCGTAAATTGTACAGAATTGTAGAAATGCAAATTTTATCACCCTTCACTGCAATGCCAGTGTTTAGTCAATCATTTCTAAGCACGTCGTACATACGAGGATAGATACAGTTTTTAGAAATATAAAACTCATTTTTGTTTAACGATATAATAAACTGCATTGATTGTAATGTTTGTTACATGGAACAATGCAAAAAAATTGCTTAGATTATGTAGTTCTTAGAAATGCAAAGTAAACGTACCTATGTCAAGTCCGTAAAGTCTAACAACAAACACAAAACCTTTTTCCTTTACATCATTTACATGTTATAATATTTCAATAAATGGAAATTAGCCTACATCGCTGCACATACTTTTTTTGTAAATAATTTTATCGGTAATCGTTTTAGCATGAAATACGATTTATTAATTAAATCCCTGCAGGATCAAAATTGTCTGTTTTAATACCATAAAAGGAACCAAAAAAAAACGCTTAATACGTATTGATGGTCATCTGGTCTTAACAAAATCAAATGCACTTTAATATATCAGCATTAAATAAATAAAATGTGACAGGCACACTTTGAACTCTAATCTTCCAAAGCCGATTATTGAAAAATCCCTACACCGAGTTTCCTAATGACACATAAATTTTATTAAATCTCTTCGGTCTAATTTCTTAACCCATCGTGCGTTTTAAAATACATAAATATTGTGTTTGAAGAGATATATTGGTAGAATGCCAGTCGAGACAAAATTCCATCGTTCTTGGTGCCAATATTTGAAGTTTTCTTAAAGTAACAGGGTAACAGTGAAAGATTTGTCGGGGAAGCTGCCAATTGACATGCTCGACAAGTAAAATATTCTGGGTAATCCGTTGATGGCTTTCTTTGTGTTCTTTGGGGATGAGCGGAAGTCACCCTTGTTAGGTTTTGTTTATAGATTCTGATAGGTATATAAGTTTCATGTTTCTAGTAGTGCCATGGCGCCTCTTGCACGTAGACAGACTTTCTAATAGCACTCGAAATTTCATTTCCAGATTTTAAATCTACGATAAAGTAATAACCAAAACGTGAGTTTTTAAAGATAAAAATATAATTGTGGGGACTAAGAGCATTGTCATTCGGATTTAGAAACTCAGGGTGTAGCTAAGTTTTATGTTAGCACCTTTTTATTGTACATGACTTCATTAAAATCAAGTTATCTAAATGTATGTATCAAAACAATTGTATACTATTAGACCAACAATTTTCTTATTGTTTTAATGACATATCAGAGCTTAGAAATAATATTTTGTTATTATAGATATGAATTAAGGATTAGAAGTCAGTACAACTTAACAACATAAATTAAGAACAAAAAAAACTCTTAATGATCAAAATCTGACCAATATTTTTTGAGTTACAGTTCTATATACGGATGGACAACTGATTCACTTTAGGGCAAAAAATGTCCTTTGCTTAATTAAAATTTAAATGTTGTATAATGAGCTACACAGATTAAATACAATATCCAAGGTTCAAATTAAACTAGCAACGATTATAATATTGATTATTTTATTTATCACTTTCGAATCGGTTTATACAACACTCTAGAGGCTGTTTCATTAAGCTTGGTACGCGGCCATATTTCGAAAACTATTGGGTATAGAAATTAGGGAAACATTTTTTTATTACTAAAACGGCTATGAGAAAATTCTGGAAATGATTTTCAAGTTTCGAATTTCACTGCAAGGGGGGCGAAATTGACAGGACAAGGCATAAAATTTAAGATTTCTCCGAAAATTTTCATACAAAGCTATGACTTTAATAACATCATTAGAAAGCCTGAATAATTCCGCATAAGTTTTGTCTAAGACTCCTTGGCGCACCGACCTTAATAAGACAAGGAGAATCTCCTGAATGTCTAATAATTTAAATGACTATATTTTCTAAATGACTAATCTGATTATAACAAACTCAGGCTTATTTAAAATAAAAATTTCAGTGTTTTCAAATACCGTATCCATCGGCGCTCGACAGTTTCAAATAAAATTGCTAGAGGGCGCAGTTTGTAATAGTAACAGTTATTTCAATTTTGCCACAAAAATTCAAATCATACAGTATAATTCTGATGTTATAATCAGAAAATAGATTAAATTTGTTTGAGAAAACTCCAAAACCGCAGTTCGATGTCTTCGCCCGTTTCACAGTTATTGTCAAAAGATTACATTTTTTAATTTGATAAAATGGTTATTTTCCTAGTTCCCGGGAATTTTTGGTTTAATTTTATGGTTGTGTAGCATTGTCATTCATTTCAGTGGCACAAAACTACATTTAAATTAAAACACCCCACAACAAACTTCTAATAAGGCATAGATGCTGATACTGTTTTAAAAAGTAAATTAAAATAGGTAGTCATGAAACAAAATCTGTAGGTTTCTCTGGAGATTAACAAATTAGAATAGACTACTTGCCTACCATATGGTTGTGCACCAGGCTCTGTCACAAGCTGATTATGACAGGCTGTTCCACTATTGCTATTGGTTAAGAGAGATGTGCAACGAAAATCCTCAATTCCTTGGTCCTTGCTTTTATGGACTGATGAAGCCACTTTTTCTAGTTGTGGTAAGGTAAATTTACACAACATGCATTATTGGTCGCAAACCAATCCGCATTGGATGCGCGAAGTTGATCACCAAAACAGGTGGAGTGTAAACGTTTGGTGTGGTATTTTAAGGAACAGAATTATTGGACCGTTTATTTTTGACGACCATCTTAATGGTGAATCATATTTGAACTTTTTAGAAAATGACTTGCCTATTCTTTTAGAAGATGTTCCCATTGACTTAAGCTTGTCCATGTGGTATCAAGATGACAGATGCCCTGCACACTTTTCGCAAAGGGTCCGTGATTTTTTAAATGTTAATTACCCGGATTGGATTGGAAGAGATAGTTTGTTTCCTTGACCACCCAGATCCCCGTATTTAACTACGTTTGATTTTTATTTGTGGAACCGAATAATGATTGGGCGAATTGAAAACGCTGTAAATTCGATTTCACGAGCTGAAATTGAAACAGCTGTTAACAAATGTAGGACAAATGTTAATAATTGTATTTTGCAAAATTGAGGTCATTGAAACATTTATAAAAGTCTTTCCATTAATCCCTCAAAAACTTTTGTTGTTTGGTTATGGCCCGTTAACCTTTAAACACGCTCCAAATGTCGTCTTTTACATAATTTGGACTAGTCCTAAGCCTAGACGAAGTGTGAAGAGAGGCATTAAATATAACATAATATCAAAGCTAATTGATACTAATCCTAGGTACAAAGCTACAAGCTAACAATTTTTTCAAATTAAAGTGTGATAAATGTAATCTTTTGACAATACCTCTGAAACGGGCAAAGATATCGAACTGCAGTTTTCGTGTTTTTCTTGCAAATTTAATCTATTTTTCGATTATGACATCAAAATTATACTGTAGGGTTTGAATTTTCGTGACAAAATTGGAAAAACTGTTATTATCGCAAACTACGCCCTTTAGAAATTTTATTTGAAACTGTCGAGTGCCGATGAATACGGTATTTAAAAACACCGACATTTCTCTTACAAACAAGCCTGAGTTTGCTGTAATCAAATAAGTCATTTAGAAAATACAGTCATCTAAATTATTAGACATTGTGGGGCTTCTCCTTGTCTTATTAAGGCCGGTACGCCAATGACCCTCAGACAATACTTATGCTGAATAATCCAGGCTTTTTAATGATTTTATTAAAGTTATAGCTTTACACGAAAATTTTCGGAGAAATCTTAAATCTTATGCCTTGTCCTGTCAATTGCGCCCCCTTGTGATGAAATTCGGAACTTGGAAATAATTTCCAGGATTTTCTCATAGCCGTTTTAATAATAAAATTTTTTTCCCGGATTTCTGTACCCAATAGTTTTCGAGATATGGCCGCGTACTAAGCTTAATGAAACAGCCTGTATTAGGTGTAAATGTTGCAAATAAACAAAAATGTTGGCGACAAGTTATCCCTTCTCCTTCCATACCTCCTCCTCTATATAATCTTCCTAAAATTCACAAACAAGGTGTACCGACTCGGCCCATTGTAAGTACAATGCAATCTCCTACTTATAAATTACCCAAATTTCTATCAAAAATCTTTAACGAATTTGTAGGTAAACACCTTCACACATTTTAAACTCTCGCCATTTCATTCAACGTTTACATAAATTGAAGGTAAATCACGAAGACCTCCTTGTTAGTTTTGATTGTTTATAAAAGTTCCCGTCCAAGATTATCTCGCAACTTTCAAAAAAATATTATAACAGTATGATAAAGATGTAGAATTGACATCTCATACAAAATTGTATTTACAATTTCGCAATAAATATTACGCAGCTTTATCTCCAGTTGTGGCGAACATTTTTATGGAAGTCTTTGAAACCATTGCCTTGGAAGCTTTGCCGTTGAAACCGAAAGTATGGTTTAAGTATGTTAATCATACATTCACTATATGACTCCTTTTTATGTTTCTTGACTATCCCCATAAACAACATAATGACATGAAGTTCACTATGCAAATTGAAAAAAAAAATTGTTTTCCATTCCTTGACATACTGCACCCCACTTATAATGACAGATACTTACATGCCTCTTGACACCATCATCCTGCCCAAAAAGGGTCTATTGTTGAGTCTCAATTTTTCGAGCATTTTCTATATGTCAACCCGACAATCTCAATTTGGAGCTGCTTCACCTAACTAATAGTCTTATTGCAAACGGTTATAGCAGACAAGTTATCCAAAAGTTTATTTTATTAATGTACCATACGAATAAATAAATAAATAAATCCAAGGAGTTATTAAACGTCAGTCCCACCCTCGGCCTCATGGTTTAAAAGAGATTTCTTCTACCACTAGTCTTTTTTTCTTATATTCACAAGTTTACTGATCCAATAGGCTAGCTTCTTCGAAAAAACCCATTTTTACATCTTCATCATGTGGTTTAGTGTACATAGATAAAACTTGTTGCTCTATTAGTATAGTATTTTGGAACATGACCCTTGTGATAGGTTAAAACACGGTTCCAAGTCACAAAAAAGATTTAGTAATTTCGCTTTGATTGTAAAATCTTCTTTCCTTTTCAATAGAAAAATCAGGGAGGGCACAGAAACCATTAAGCATCTCAACAACTTCAATCTCGACCGCGGATTCGAAGTTTCACCTTTGTGGATTACTTTCGTTAACCCTACCTTCTCTCCTATTTCAAGTCAATTAGCGTCAAGGTTAACGGCACGTGATACTTCTCTTCTATATAATACGGAAGTGTTTACCTAATTCCTCAGACTTCTCTCAGTTTAGAATCTGGATTGGTTGACAAGTTGATTACCTAACTTTTAGTAGTCTACCTAGAACTTTTGTTTGTTTGTTTAAAGTTTCTCGCCCTAATGAAGCCCCTTACAATAAGTGGTGAAACGTTGGCAACTACGATTACTTTTTGGATACGGTCCAATTCCGGGGGACGTTTTTGGTTTAACAATGACTCCGACCGTGGAAACCGCAATTATTATATTTTTAAATTGTTTACGTTTGGAACAGTGTATAAGTATGAGGTATTTCTACAGTAACGTAGTTGTCAACAATAATATTTGTTTAAGATTACATTGATGCTTATGTGTTTATATGTTGCTGTGTAACACTTTTCTAAAAGTCGGCGAAAAGTAGAAACTTTGGTGGAGAAAAAGTATTACTTCGTAGCCGACTAAGCAGAAAAATGTCAGATTTTACGTCGTTTAAAGAATAGTTTTTTTTACACTACGTAGAGGGAAGATGAAGTTGAGCGAAACTGAGTGGACGATTTAATTCAATTAAAAACAACCTGACCTCTAAGTGGTGTATTTGATTTTGTTCGAGACCTCCAGGGGTCGTGGTTCTGCAATGGACAAGAGTGAAACCGTCTCCAACTTGAAACCTTGGATACCAGGAACTTTTCAAGCAATTATCGAACAAAAACTATTTTCTTAAGAAATCACCAAAGCAAGCAGTTATGAAGGAACAACCAAACAATGAATATTTGTTGTAAATGTTTAGCACTACTTACCGTAGTGAAAACAAAAAAATGTTTTTAGTTTTTTTACAGATAGTCAATACAACACTTATTATGTATCTTGTTCCGCCGACTCTTCATCGTTTTTTCAAAAATCAAAAAACTTAAAGAAGATAAACCAGTACAGCCTGGGAGGTATCGACGCTCCTGGACTCCTTATGGAAGGTGCGAATACGTAGTTGAAAGAAAAACATGGGTAATGGTTAAGGGTATGTTTCGCACTACAAAGTGGGATCTTCTTCATGCCGCCGGTGACACCGAAGAAATATTGTAGTAACGATCATTTGTATAAAAGGTCTATAATTCTAAAACTAAGTCGAAGAGACTGATTGCGATGTTTTGCTATTGATCTTGTGGCGTTTTGAGATTATTTGTTTGATCCTGCGATTGAAACACGTTGTTTCTTACATGGATACGCTTCTAGAAACCTTCCGTTTTACAACGAGTGGGCGAAAGTAGTGAGTGTAATTTACTTACGCCCACTCGCTGTATGAAAAATGTTGCCCGTTCTTTTTTCGCTGAAACTAGGAAAAACTAGAAACAAAATTACGATGTAATCTACATAACACATTTATTTATTAACAAGAAAATTAATGAAAGTAGGGTTATTTAAATCAAACGTACCAGTGGTAGCAGCAACAGAAAATTGATTTTCAGTAGCTTCCATAGTACCTTCTGTTGTTTTAACTTTGTATGCGAATTTTTTTACAAGTATTTTCCTTGGCGTTAGTTATTTTCCTAGCTATGTCGATTTTATTGGTCAGCGAATCTTCTACATAACTTTCTGCCACAGAAAGAAGAAGAACGCCAACCTCCATGCCGTTTAAGTGTTAAAATATCTGCCGAGGCATTAGCTAAAAACGTTGCCGAAAACAATGTCCCGTATATAAATGGGGATCTTTCAGGTTTAAATAGTTCGTTGGATACGAGAAAATAACTTGGAGCTGTTACCCTGGCCAGCAAAAAGCCCAGATTTTAACATTATCGAAAATGTTTGGGCTCAAATACTTGCTGTTATCCGAAGACAACAAGGGCCAAATTTTATACCAGTAAACCGTAATGCACAAATTGCAGCCATTGATACCGCATGGGAAACGATCAATATTAATTATATTGATACCTTGATATCGTCAATGAGCAGACGCCTCCAAGAATGTATCAATAATAATGGAGGTCACACCCATTATTGATTTCTTATATTTATTTATATACTAATACCTTTATTTAAAAAAAAACGTTTTCATTTAATTTTAAACTATAACTTGGTATCTTAATTATAATTATGTAATAAATTCTTGTCAAAAAACTAAATGTATACGTTGACAGTAAGAATTGCCTTAGTTTTTATTTTCACTTTTATATTAACTACAGAAAAAAATTAAACGTCATAAAATATACATTTTGTAAGGACTAAATATTATGAATAGATAGTTTAATGATTTTTTTTAATAACTTACAATAATTAATAGGTTAGATTTATTTAAAAATAAGTAATAATCAGTCAACCCAAATAACCATGTTTAGTTCTTTGATTTAATTTAAAAGTTATTGCTTGTGGACGTTTTTTAAATCAAAATTATTTCTAATTTTATTTTGTAAACATTTCCTAAACAAAATTTTGATTCGATAATTAATCGAGCTATGGTGTTTAATTAGCGATACCTTCAAATATATTCTTTAAAGAAAAAAATTAAGTAAGCAACGTAAATTACCTATTTTCTAAAACGTGCTTAGTGTAATGATTCATTCTACAGTTCTTCTATAAGATAATCCCTGCTGAGACTACTTGCTGTTAGAATTGTAAATGATACCCTTAAGCCCGCTTCACAATGTGCAAACTTTTGTTTACAGAAATTGTGGTGTCCAAGTTTTAAATTTCATGAGTGTACATTTCCCCAGACGATAACACAAAAAGAATCTTCCTTCACAAAGAGCTGAAGGGCGCAACGCTGCATGCTTGCGATAAATTTCTAAACCGTTTAATATATCTTTTCCTTCACCACTTGTTACAACAAACGAACGAGACTTGTAATTTTTGTTTTTAAAATTTTGACGACCATTAAATTTCCCTTATTTTCTATGTCAGTTTTTTTGAGATTGACTAGTTCATCGCACCTACAGGCCCCCATAACTCCCATTATAGTAACTACTTTCATAAACAAGAACGTCTCATCGGCAGCTTCGTTGAGAAATATCTTTTTGATCAAACGTCTTCGCCTTTTTAGGTTGATATTCTTTCAATTTACATTTCAAAACAGCAATCAACATTTTAAACCTACAAATTATTCACATGATTACATTAAGTAATTTTGAAAATTTAGCTTTTTGAAACTTACTTGCTAATATCTACTTTCTCAAAAACACATAAGGTCGATTTCAACTCGAGCATGTAGACCACAAAGAAGGAGGCGAAGCCAAAACAACTTCCTTCTTTACAACAAATACATTTCTTGATTTCATCCAATCACGAAATTTTTCTAGTTCTTTTAAGTACCTTGCTTTAGATTTTGCAGGCAGTATATTAAATGTAACGGCATCAGCTTCTTTCAAAATGTCTTCAGCCATAATAATATCGTCTTCTCGCTCCATATTTTCAAACATTAAAAACGATTTTAACTTTTACAAATTAATTAATTTGCGATTTTTTTATTTTGTTTACACAAACCATAGCAACGCAATATATACTATCTACCTTGATTTACATATTTATATTAAATTAATAATTTTTATTAATAAAATTTAATAGTTTTTAGTAACGTTTCAATCGCAGGATCAAACAAAACGCTATACAGCCCGTGAAGAAACGAATTCGCTCACTTATGAGCCATTCCACCCTCGGCTAGCACCTCGTGTGTAAACTGACCCATGCGTGAGCGAATTTCGTACTTTCTTCACTAGTACTGTAATATACTATTTTTCGTGTCATTTGCAACCAATCAGAACGTTCAATTCAGTTAACTTACCTCCTATAATTTTGAGAATATAATTTGATTGATTGATTTGTTTTTATTAAATCTAGCACGCAGAAGTGTATATCTTATCCATAAAATTTTATCTTTGCATTTTAACTGACACTTAATTTAAAAAAAATAAAATAATTTAACGTATAAGTGACGGTTTCAATTGATGCGTTGAAACTGAAAATAGTGAAAGTCTTACCTGCCTTGTCACTTATGTTAATCCGATGATTTTTTATCTTCCTCTTGATATGATGATATTTAGTTGCCACTCAAGCGTTCCCATGAAGAACTTAGTAAACACATAAGCCAGTGTAGTAAAGAAAACCAAAAACTTCATTATTTTCAAACTTTAATTTTTTTTGTGAAAATCTAATTTATTTGACTTAGAACTTCACCCAGTTAAAATTAACATTCTCATTTTAAAGTCCGGCATTTTTTTTTTAATTTCTGGATTTTCTAAATTAAAATTGATTTCATTTAACAAGCTTTACAGCATAAAGGTTTCGAAAAATCTTATTAACATTAATATGAAGTTCATGTGTCGATACAACACATAAAGAATATTACGCGTTAACCGTAACACTTTGTATCTATTAGCGCAACGCTTTTATCTTTATCGTCTAATAAAGATCACATTCCTACTTCTTATTTGGCGGTAATGTGTATTTCATTTATTTATAGTTTTATTGCTTCACGCAATTGCTGAATAATGGTCACTAACAGATTTGCTAAAGTAGAAAAATAGTCGGTTGAAATAGTGCCACTCAAGAGTTGTTAATACATTTTGTAGGCCATTAACAGTAAGTTCGGTAATCAATTAGATTTTTTTTAAATAAATCAATGTGTTTATTATCTTAAGTGTTTTATTAATGTTTGCAATACGTATATAAATTTTCAGAAAAGTTATTTGTGTGTCAAGGTCAAAAAGTGTCTTTTTCGGAAGAGTTTGAGATTAATGGCCGAGGTGATAAAGGAAACGAGGCCAAAATTACACTTTTTGGCAGTGGTGCGCACAACATTTTTTGGTGGCTTTTATTATAAATACGATTCTTTGAAAATTAATTTTTAAAGATTTATAATGAATGTAGGTAATTATGGTAACTATGACAGAACAATTTGAATTAGCAGTCAAGTCAATATCTTTATGCGCCAGTTGCACCAAACTCGGTTAAATTTGACCGTAAGTTAAAAACAATAGTACCCAACGATTACTTTTAACCTACGGTTAAATTTAACCGAGTTTGGTGCAACTGGCCCTATATAAGTTAAAAAAATATCGCTATCCAAGAGCGACCAAAAACGGCCAGAAAAATAGTGTATTATTAAACTAATTGTTTAAGCAGTCTATTGTTCAACAAGAGGAATTTAGTTGAACAATAGACCCCTTATATAACGAATTTAATATAATATTTTATCCAATTGCATTATTAACTTAGTAAATGTAAACAATTTCTTTGCTAAATATTGTGCACTTATATAGAGTGCGCTGTTAAAATATTATTCAACTTGTTTGGATTGAATAATAAAATTATTACACCACGCAATTGGAAAATAGTATATTAAAGAACAAGTTTTATAAGGGTTGATTTGTGTCATACGCAACTCAAGAAATGTACTTTGTACTATTTTTTCTATTTTGCCATCCCATGTTTCCTTATTTTAATTTAAAAAATGGTGTAGACAATCTTTGTGTTGATTGATATGGTTGGTAACACTCCATATCAACTTGATTTTTTGAATCGTTTTACCGCCGTCTGTCGATTTAAATACAAATTTCTAATTTTATTTAATTAACGTAATAAAAATAGAATACATAACAATAAAACAAATACCAACAAATAAATAACAAGAAACAACAATAATAATATGGGTGAAGAAGATTTAGTTTGTACTCCGCCTGAGATTCGGGAAATTTCCGAAGTAACCACTCAAAATTTGTTACCCGGAACCGGTATACAAAAAACAATTTGCGAAATTTAAAAGGTGGAGAAAAGAAAATAATATTCAAACTTTGTCAGAAAATGTTCTGTTAGCATACTTTGAATCCCAACGTCAACAATATAAGCCTTTAACGCTGTGTAGGACTAATTACCAATTGTTGCTGTCATGTCTTTCAATTCATCTGAACACCGAAATTTCAAAATATGCAAAATTGCAAGCTTTCCTTAAACGGGCTTCACAAGACTATGGGCCAAAAAAATCTAAAATACTAGAATTGGATGAGATAAATAAATTTCTCTGTGAGGCTGAAAATGTGAAATACCTTGCAATGAAAGTGTATACAGGGTGTGGCGCGAAGAGTTTTGATTAAAAGTAATGGCGGATAGAGTTATGCTAAAAATCTGAAATTACGAAGCTATAGGTTTTCGATGACGCCGAGTTCAAATATAATATTGTCCTTAATGTGGCACTTCCGGTTATACCGGAAGTAGACGTCAACTTTGTTATTTTAAATGGAACCTAGTATTTTTATTTTATTTTCGGATTCTACATGAAATTTTAGATTAAATTTGTGAACAATGTCCTATACCAAAAATGAAGTATTTTCGAGATATTTCGATTTTTTAAAATTTTGAAAAAATCCTAGTCTACATTGAATACCGATATCTCCATTAATTACGAAGCTAGTGACGTGAAATTGTAACTAATAAACAACAAGCGCTTGCCCGTTAACTCCATGTGTCCAACTCATTGATATTTCATACAGAGTGTTTAAAACTTAGCTGCCACCGTGGCCAATTTAAATCATTTATAAGTTGCTTACTTTAAATAGAACACCCTGTATTTTATTACATTTTTCGCTGTATTTTTTTAAGCCAATTCGTTTGGTATCAGTATTCCCTATACCTAAATCTAACCAGTTTTGAGATATTTCATTATCTTTGTTAAAACATAACAACACTTAATTATTTCAACATTAGTAAAGGGTAGGCCATGATTTCCATTATTTAAGGTGATATTTTGATATTTTTTCATAAGTTATTAATTCTGAAAAGTAACCAATAGCCTGAAAGGATTTTTAATTATGGATATCATTAAAAACGTTGACTAGGTATTTTGTATTAATTTAATTAGATAACTTACAAACAAAAATAACTAAATGTAATATTAAACAAATAAAGTTTTATAATAAGTGTTCAAAATTAGCTCCATCTACTTCTAAACATTTATGAATCCTTTTCATTAAGCTACGTCTTGTAATTCTGGAAATATGGTCGGGTGTTAGAGAATTAAAAGCAAGTAAGACTCTTTGCATCATATCTTCCTTTGTCGTAACAGGTTTGGAAAATACCTGATTTTTAATGTAACCCCAAATACCAAAATCTAGAGGAGCCAAATCAGGAGAGCGAGCTGGCCAACGAAACGGACCTTGATTGGCAATCCATCTATCATCAAACATGTCGTAAAGATGGTCAGCAACACGCCCAAAGTTATGAGGAGGTGCTCCATCTTGCTGATACCAAGCTGAAGTCGCCTCTCCATTTCTTAAAGTATGTAACGCGGGTCGTATGACTTCTTCTAAAATGTCGCAATATCTTTCACCGTTTAAATTTTCATCATAAAATTTTATTGCTAAAATTTTATCGTCTTTATTGCACAAAAAACATTAAAACTCCAACTATCTTGGAAAGAACGTTCTTTAATAACATGTGGATTTTCATTAGACCAAAAATGGGAATTATGTCGATTAAATAATCCATTTTTGCTAAACTTTGCTTCATCACACCATATAACTTTTTTTATGAAGTTTTCATCCTCTTGGGTCTTCATTAAAAACCATTCACAGAATTGCACCCTTCGAGGAGGATCATCTAATTTTAAGTGCTGCACCAAATGATACAAAAATGGTTTCCATTTGTGTTTTTTTAAAATGCGATGAATTGTTCTCGTCGACAAAGTAAGATCTCTTTCACAATCTCTAATAGAGGCATTTGGAGAGGCCGTAAAATAACCCAAAACATTAATTTCGTTTATGTCATTGTCCACTAGTGGTTTATTTTTATTAATTTGTGTCTTAAATTGACCAAACTGACGGCAGTTTTTAAGCAATCTTCTTATAATATCACCAGTTGCATTTGGTCGATTTGGATATCTTTCTGCAAAAACACGACAAGTCCTTTCAACAATTCTATTACACTCGCCGTAAATAATAATAAGATTTAGGAAATCATCATTAGTAAACCCTACATTTGCCATTATTTACTATGAAATACAAACTGGTAAAGAAAACTGTCAAAACAACATAAACATTAACGTTCTAACTATCAAATCTTTGACAGCCATGGCCTACCCTTTACTAATGTTGAAATAATCAAGTGTTGTTATGTTTTAACAAAGATAATGAAATATCTCAAAACTGGTTAGATTTAGGTATAGGGAATACTGATACCAAACGAATTGGCTTAAAAAATACAGCGAAAAATGTAATAAAATACAGGGTGTTCTGTTTAAAGTAAGCAACTTATAAATGATTTAAATTGGCCACGGTGGCAGCTAAGTTTTAAACACTCTGTATGAAATATCAATGAGTTGGACACATGGAGTTAACGGGCAAGCGCTTGTTGTTTATTAGTTACAATTTCACGTCACTAGCTTCGTAATTAATGGAGATATCGGTAGTCAATGTAGACTAGGATTTTTTCAAAATTTTTAAAAAAATCGAAATATCTCGAAAATACTTCATTTTTGGTGTAGGACATTGTTCACAAATGTAATCTAAAATTTCATGTAGAATCCGAAAATAAAATAAAAAATACTAGGTTCCATTTAAAATAACAAAGTTGACGTCTAGTTCCGGTATACCCGGAAGTGCCACATTAACGACAATATTATATTCGAACTCGGCGTCATCGAAAACCTATAGCTTCATAATTTCAGATTTTTAACATAACTCTATCCGCCATTACTTTTAATCAAAACTCTTCGCGCCACACCCTGTATAATTCTTGCAGATCTTTTCATAAACTTTATAAAATTGTTTGTAGGTGATCTTAATTATTGCGTACAGTGGAGCATGTAGACGAGAGGAACATGACACTGGATGATATCAAGTTCAAATCCGATTTAGTTACGGTTTCAGTGCCTAAAACAAAAAATTATAAGCCATGTTTCTTGGCAGATGAAAATTGGATTGCACTAGTAAAAGAATATTTTAAATTAAGACCACAAAAAGTTACACACCGTCGGTTTTTCCTCACTTACAGGAATGGCAAATGTATAAATAGCCCCATTGGGATAAATAAGATGGGGAACATTTGCAAAATTGCCAGTTTTATTCGATTGCCACACCCGGAGCTGTACACTGGGCACTGTTTTAGATGGGCCAGCGCAACCCATTTAGCAAATCGTGGGAGCGATTTGCTAACTATTAAGCGACACGGAGGGTGGAAGTCAAGTGCCGTAGCAGAAAGTTAGGTTATACATCTTTAAAAAACAAGATTAATGTGTCACAAATGCTTCGACCCCATACTGAAGTTTACTCACCTGGAAGCTCTAGAGGACCAGACCCCGAGACCAGACCTACCTCTAGAGCTGAATTACAGAAACAACAAAATCATTACCGTTGACAATAGGTATGTGCTAACCATAAACATTCAAGCGCAAGACACAGCAAATGTGACAGTAATTATAAATAATTGCCAATGTAATATAAATAATTATGATTTATATTTTTCTTATAATATTAATAACGATAATCGTTCCTTCGTGTTAATAGTGTTCGTTCACTATCAGCTCACTTTGCGGTTAGCTGTTTCCGACCTGCAACACTCATTACACTCGAGTCGTTGAGGTTATTTTGCCGATCGAACTCTTAAAAATTAAACTTCCCTAAATCCATTAAAGTACAGTGTGCTATTATGAATAAGTCGTAATTGACGCCTACTGCCATAACGTTAATTGGTGTATTATTAAAGCAAATTAGAAAATAGTAATTTTTTTGTTTGATTCTGGGAATGTTGAGTCAAAGTAAAAAAAAATATTGTTTTTCCCGAAAAAAATGTAGAATTATTTTTATGTGTGATTTGTTAATTTCAAAATAATATAAGCTCTTATGTTGATGATTGTCAAATTTTGAAGGACTGCGGTCCTTGGATGGTTATATTTTTGTAATATGTATGTTTAATGGTTTTTTAATGATCTGAATGTTGTTGCTTCGACAATGCTGTTGATTGCAAAATATCGACGGCTTGTCAAATGTAAGTTGCAATGTGGTTGTTTGTATCTTACAGGATAGTGATCAATGTCTGAACTATATCAAATTATATCGTAAGATGACACTGACCAAACTGTAAATGAATGAATTATTGTTAAATTCAAAGTCCATACCAAGGTAATCAATGATAGATACCAGTAACTACACAATCGATGACTGAATTATTACTAAATCTCGATAGACCAGATGTTTAATTATCACCTGTTTGTAGGACCAAATCCTTGATGATCATGGCGTTGGCTTCTTTTAGTTTAGAATGATTAACAAATCTTCTTCGAGTGTTTGAAGAATGTGAGAATAGAACAGACTTCTCGACCTAATTGTTGAAGGATTCTGGTACTGGTAGGATAAGAAGGAGAGAAGGCTGAGCTACTTAACTCGATGAATCAAGTTACAATGAAAAACTCAAAGAACCGAAGTACTGACAATGCTTTATAACAAATATATCAATTAATCTGAGGAAGGGCTAAAATTACCGATGGGTATCTACAATAATACCAAAACTCACAGGCTCTGGTAATTAAATGAAGAAGATACCAATCTCTTACTTCTATCGACAATCCTGCAATAAAAAAAGAATTGACGAAAAAAGGTTGTGTCAAACTGTAACTGCTGAAGACGGCAGTACGTTCGAAGGCGAGCAGTAAAATTACATTGTCAGATTCATTTTCATAATCACACGGCCAAAATCTCTTACGGGCTCAATTGAAAGACACTAAATGTAGAAAATCTAAGTGTCTTGCGTCCAGGAAATCGGGCGACACCAAACTATTTACTTCAATACTAGTAAAGATCATGTTGAAAAATCTGATCTACTATGACTTCATCAACGTGTCAACGGAATTTTTAAAACGGAAGAAACTTGCATACAAATAAAAACTAGAAACATAAAAGAATGCCTAAGCACAATTCCAAAACCAAATTACGTTCTATCTATCGGCAAAATTGAACTGCGATAAAATGAATCTCAATGACAAAAAGTTACAGACAAAAATCTCCAAGCAACTCAACCCATGTACTCATCTAAGGGTCACTGTCAATTCAAATAAGAGTGGTTAAAAAGTACATTCAAATTTTAACATGATCCAAAAAATCAAAAAAGCTGTCAACAACTTTTAAATTTTGTATTAGAAAATCTAGATGGTTTTGGATATATGCCAAAACTAAAAGTTATTACCTGGCTAATTGTTGTTTTGGTTTTTAAAACTTTGCATAATGATTTTGTAATCTATAGAGATTTTAACGCAACGATGGTAAATGTGACCAAGAATTTGCGTGTAATTTCAAATTCAAATATGACACTTAAGGTCATGCTCGTGCTTAAGGTAATAAAAATAATGTTTTTTTAACTGTGAGAGGTCATGTATCATAAAGAGGGTACACCAATTCCATGCCAATTGCACCAACTCTTCACACGTACCAGTTCTTAGACCGAATTTCATAAATCAATCATTACTACCTGAAAAAACCAACAGAAAAACACCAAAAACTGCACCAAAAACTTTACTCGGACACGTGTTTCAACAGCTAAGCTGTTATCATCAGCGATACCGATACTAAAAGTAAAGTTTTTGGTGCAGTTTTTGGTGTTTTTCTGTTGGTTAATCAGACGCTGCAGTTGGTGTTCCTTTCCTTTGACTACCTGAAAAACCAAAATTTTAAGTACATAATCTAAATCTATCTCTAAAGAATGCTATTAGGATAAGTTTCCCAGGCAATTAAAAAACTGCTAAATTTATACAGGGTTGCCAACTAAGAATGGATCGTAATCATTGGTCCTACAACTTGCAGAAAAACAAAGAGAAATTGTTGGAAATTATTTTTGAGTTAAAAAATGGTCGCTAGGTGGCACAACGAATACTTCTAAGAAATATGTAGATTAAGAGATATTTCAAATAATGTCAATCTGATTCAACAAAATTAAATATGTAAGGTCTCGTTGGAAAGATCTTTTTTTACTAAATCATTTGCAAAAAAAAACTTTTCTGAACACCCTTTTTGCAACAGCTAGGGGGCGATATGTGAAGTTACAACAATTATTGCGCATTTTGACATTACATTTTAAGTATTTTTATTAAAATATTATAATTTATAATTTGAAAGCTTTTTCATTAAAGGTTTCGAAAATACGAGATAACCATCAAGCTAATAGCCAGTATTTGCTTTATTAATATCTCCTGTTCGAGAAAAGATAAAAACTTGCTGTAGTTTTTTGGAAATTTAATCGTCTATCAAACCATGTAAATAAAATTATAGCGTCTTATTTAAACTTTTCACGATAATGCGCAATAATTGTTGAAACTTCACATACCGCCCCCTAGCTGATCCGAAAAAAGTGATTCAAAATTTTTTTTTTGCAAATGTTTTAGTAAAAAGATCTTTCCAACGAGACCTTATGTATTTAACTTCTTTAGTAAAACGGGAGTTATTGGAATTTGAAATAAATAGTATTTGATCAAAAGACAGAGCAAAACAGCTCAAACAAAAAAAAATCAAATTTTCTAATAATCAGAATAGTAGTATTTGAAATATTCCTTAACGTGGAATATTCCGTTTTGTGATTGGCCATGAGAATTGCGCCATCTAGCTGCCATTTTTTGAACTCGAAAATAATTTCCAGCAGTTTCTCTTGTTCTATTTATTAATAATTTTTTTTTCGAGTTGTAGGATCAATGGGTACCGAGATATGGTCGGCGTCCATTCTTGGTTGACCACCCTGTACAAGTCAATTTGGTTTTGCAACTGATATTTTGACTATTTATAGTAAAAGGTTGCCGCACATTTTACACTAAGCAACGCCAAAACTATATCTGCACATGCAAGATGTATGTCTCAGTAAGACAACCGAGCTCTCTGCAAACTGGAACTAATAACAATATGAAAAATCGCTGCACAAAAATCATAAAGTGATTTTTTACAAATAGCTGCTTTCTGATGCGGTCGATTTATCAAGCTAAATAGTAAGAAGTAAATTTGGAATGGCAGATTTAAGAAGAAATGGTTCAAAAAGAAAAAAATCATTAGGTGCTTATAATAAACTCGAAACGGAACGTTTATTTTTAATATGGAATAAAATCTTACTCTAAACTATTCACTTGAAGCAGCAATGAGTTGCATGAGTTATAGGCGATAGAGGGTTCAGTTGGTGGACAATGGCTTCGGTAAAGTTGCTAGGATGGGCGGGTTACACTAGAAGGTGGGACCAAGTGTACGTGCAAAACTACCAAAAGGGCACTGCGATTTCCTTAGTATAAAAGGATTCGAGTCACACCAAACTCAGATCTAGACGGCAGAAAAAGGGTTCTATCAGTTTAAAATTCAACACTAACACTAACGCTTACATTTTATCAGAACTAGTATAAACTTTATTTAGTCATTAACAACATCCACAAATAGGAAAAATATCAACATCTATTTAAAAAGCGTCTAAAAATCTAGACAAAAGAGAAGAAAACTCAACCACTAATAATAAAACAAGGTCACCATTGCGGAATTAAACAGAATTCGAAGAAAAGCATTAACCGACTTGCAAATATGATACTAGTAATAGTTGATGAAAGAAAATCGATCAAAGTAATTAAAACTTCAGTCGTCAGAATAATACAAATTAATGAAATTTATCATCTACAGTATGTTCATAATTAAATCTACAGTGAAACAACAGAAAACATCAGGAAAACTAAAACTCTTGCAATAGCAGGTTAATTGCTACAAAACTCAAAAATTAGTCAATTCACAATACAATAAGCAAATTTGGAGACGACATGTTAGCAACAAAAACAACTAAAGGTAATTTTACCACGTAATCTAGTAAGATAACGTTTGTGGTTGGTATTGTAAAGTAATCAAAAATTATTTTTTTATGAACCCTATAAGATGATGCTTTCTGGTGTGACTTTTGGTTTTATATATGAACCAGCGGAAGGCTATTTGAGCATGTGGCGATAGGCCAACGTCTACCCACCTAAACAAGATTATAGAAGGAATGACTTCTTTTGAAAGCTTGAAGGTTCGAATTCGATCAGGATCATCTTCGAACACCCGTAATTCTATTGTAGATACAATACAAAAAAAAACTAACCTAAGATTTCAGTTATTGGTGTTTTTGTGTATATTCTTTAATTTATCCAATAGAATTTTGCGAGTTTTTAGTGGAAATTTAAACCACACCAACAAATCTAAACCTTAAGTTCAAAAATTTCATGCATATGGTCAATAGACCTATTTCAATTGTCTGAGAGAGATGACATATTTGCATCAAAAATGCACTTATAACACTGAATATGTTAAACAAGAACAAAATCTGGCTCATTTAATAAAAAATAAAGTCCATATATCAAAAGCTATTGAGATAGCAATGTAACTTGTATCATTAAACTAAAAAATCTAGCAACCGTGCCGATACTATTGTTCAGTAGGCATGTCTTGCAAACCCCAAATCCTGAATTACAATTTACTAATTTATTTGAGGCCACGAGCAGTTTCTCTAACATTTACATGACGTCATTTCTGTACCATAATAGGCTTATTTCTTACGTAAAGTAAAGAAAAATATTTAACTTTACGGATTTTTTTATTGCAAATGCGACTTTATCATATCTTACTAGTAAAATTTTGAAAATTTGGAGTAATACTACATTTGAAAAGCATTGCACCTATTCTAAAATATAGAACGAGTACATACCTAAAAATGGTTCTCATAGACAATAAACGTCCCACAAATGAGGAATTAATTATTGTTTATATAGTATAATTAACAAATTAATTTAAAGTCATTAAATCATTATTTTTTCAGTTTTCAGCACATCAGTTTTTGCTTGCTACTGCGAATACATGACAGAGAAAATGAAAATCTTAAACATCAAGACTCGTCTGGATGAATTCAAATTATCTAGGTCAAAATGTAAGTGACAAACATTACCTAATGGAGATTAAGCTTATGAACGTAAAAACTTAAATCTTAACGTTAATATTTAAATGTTTATATTTATTTGTTACATACGTCTGTGTCTAAACATTTGTAATTATTTACTTAACTTGTGCAATCACTGCATATATGCTTTTTTATGCAGTGACAATTTTTTCAAAAGTTTACCATCATATTGTTAATAGACAATTACCTACAATTCAGATTATTTCAACTCTTAATTGTTGATTTAAAAAAAATCTTATGAAAAGAATGTTTAAAGTTTGTTGTCAAATTTTGGTAGATTGTGTAAAAAAGAAAATTCATTAGAAGAGCAACTATAAATACACATAATGGTTTGTAAATGTCTGATAAAAGACAACAATGGTTGCTGGTGAAGAATGAACAGGAATACTAATCATTAATAAATTTATATTTCAAAGGATTTTGAAAAACTTTAATTATGAATGAATGTATACTCGTAGCTAGTTTGCTTTGTGTAATTGTGGTATTTTGCTGCCCAAAAAGACAAAAAGGTGGTTTTTTAATTCTCAGCAGAGAAGAAAGAGGCCGTGACTTCGTGAAAATATGGGCGCATGTTTGGAAAAGTGTTATTTAACAACTTTTTTTTATAATTATGTTCCTAATTTTTATTTATTCCTCAGATTTCTCATTGAAAATTCAATTAGCAATGAAAAAAAAATTAAAACAACTTCAATAATTTTTAAATTATTTAATAAAGATTAAGATTCTTTACTCTGTTTTCTTGCTTTACTTATTAATTTTCTCTCTTAGTCATTTATCTAATATTAAATTTCTATCCCTCTCTTTTTCCATTAGCTGCTCTATATACATATGCTTCATTCTCTTCCACTCTTTTAAGGCTGTCTACACTCTCTACTCGTTTTCTTATTTCTACACCTAAATTTGATAACAACATATTTTATTTAAATTATTATTCTTTTTTGAGCTTCTTGGTTTTCTTTATATTACTGTTGTACCCATTTATATTATTTTTTTGCGTTTGAGTTTGGGCACCATGTCGGTTCATTTCATTACCTTATCCTTTCCATGCTTTCTCTTACAAAATTTACTCTTTGACTCCTCACCTTCGGCGTTTCTACTACACTTTTTTTATTTTTTCCACTTCTTCTATCACAAATATCAAACAATCACTTTCTTTTTTCTATTTTCTTCTCCCACCATCACACTTCACCCAATAACGTATTCTCTTTGTAAGTCAACTCTCTTATAAACTAATCATCCTTGTCGTCGTATCTTAACTTAAATTGTAAGTACTTCCATTTCTTTTTTTGTAACATCACTGTCTTGGTCTTTCCTACATTTTCACTTATATTCCTGTCTTCTAAATGTTTCCTTAACAACACAATTACCTTCTCATTTACTTTCTAGCATTTGCCATAAGAACTATATCGTCAAAAGACTTACTCTTACCTTTTTTATCACTACTCCCTCAATTTGATGTCTCTTCATCTTTTCTTTTAAATCTAAGACTTATCGAGTATCCCTGTCTGAAATCGTTTCTCACTCAAAAGTTTTCGTCTAAGTCTATTTATTTTCATCCTACATTTCATCTCCTCTCAAGTTTTCTCGAGATCCCGTTTACGTTTTATTTCCTTGATATTTTCCATAATTTCTCTCAATTTATGTTTCCGTAGGCAGATTTTAAGAAAACGGTTATCCCTTCTGGTAAACATACATTGCTACATATTATAACGCTCAATATAAATATAACTTTATTTTAATTAAATCTTTTTTCAATTCCAATTATCTATTACATAGACCTATTGCAAGTACGTGACTTGTGACCTATTACATTAATATAGGTTTATTTTATTTTTAAATTATTTGAAAAATTTTTCATACTAGGGTTGTCTTTACACAGGTCTCTCATTTAAATTTAAAGTAACGTTTGCTTAATTTAGATCATCGCATTACACCCACTTTATTTTATAAATTTTTATTATTTGCCAAAAAATAAAAATTTTAAAAGAAATCATACATATACCTTTTATTCAAAATTCGTTCTTTTAGCACTAAATTCCTTCTTTAATTCTTACAACCTCCTTAAGTATGCTCAATTCCAAGAATACCCTACATACCTTTCTATGTCTTCCATATATTTATTAAATTCTTCTATCTCCATCATAACTTGATTTGTTTCTATTATGATTTTCAACAGAAGTTGAATTCCTTCCATTTTTCTGGTTTTGTATTACTTTTTTTGTTTTTCCTTTTCTGTCTCCCTTCTTCTTGTTCCATTTGTTTCTCTTGTGTTGACTAAACTTTAAATGCCACCCTAACAGGCTTGAAATTTTTTAGATAATCAAAAATTATAACTTGATCACTTTGTATTTCGGAAAAGAGACATTTTGGAGATACGTTATTACGAACTAGTTTTTATAAAATGTCTAGAAATTGTAACCTCACTCCATTCTTCCGGGAATCGTATTTTCCTCCAAATTTTGTTAAAGATTTTCTTTTCACTCTGTATTCTTTGGTATACGTTCTTTGCTCACTGTTTGTTCTGTTGGTACATTCTGCTTTTTATGTTTTAATTTTTTTATTTTTTTACATCTCCTTTTTTATTTGTACTCCATCTTCTCTGATTATTTGTATCCAATTTCTTTATATTTAGGAAAAATGTTTAAATTGTTAAAAAGTTAAACAGAAACGAAGAAATTGAATCGTTTCAAAAGTATAACTTTAGTTGCCAAAGTTTCTCTTAATATCGTAATAAGCTCCATCAGGGTTAAATTTAAGAAAAATGTCTAAAGTACACAAGAAAAAACCTTTTTGGGTTTGGAACAGCCCTTAACTTGAGCAAACAAACGTTTTGAATATTGTGTATTTTGGGAGAACTTGACGTATCTTGTATTTCCAACCAAGAATCTTGCCAATCAAAATTTTTTATGTAAAATCTAGTTTAATCACTACTAGTGTATTTGCAGAATGCGTTAATGAAATGAAATTTTGAATTCTGTCATATTTTGGATAGTCTTAATGCATATTCCAAAATTTTCTAAGTATTCTGTTTGAGAAACATATTGTTGCAGTCACGGAGATGATCTATAAGCTAAAAATGCCGAATTTTGAACCATCTTGATGTGGCTCACGAGTGTTTTCCTTTAAAAACTATAAACCTATAGGGTGACAATATCATGTGTTTTGACTTTTCAATTTTTTTTGTAATCGCACTTTGTACATCATTCGAATAAGGTTGAGAGTTGAAATTTTAAGTTCTGATCTAGTATTCTAATGCTCCACCTCGTACTCAGATTTATAAAAATGAAAATTTTCCGACAGGTTTCGTGTAAACTTTTACATTACTGCTGGACTTTAAAAATTTTTTTGAAATCTTCTGTATATATTTAAAAACTTGAATTTAAGTATTGATCAAGAAAATGACATATCTAAGGGAGAAAAATTAGATAGAATTTTTATAGAATTTTTGATGCTTTCAGGGTGCTTCAAAGTGCAACAAAGGTATATTCTTGGAATAATGGGATTTTTTGCGGTTATCAACATACATCTAATGAGAATCGTACTATCGATAGCGATAATAGAAATAGTTTATCCGGTACAAAGATTTATCACAATGATACCGACACATGTCCTGATCCAGATTATAATTATACAATATCTACAATTGTAAGTAACTGAAAATAATATAATACAATTATATGTCAAATTAGGGGATTTAATTGTTTTATTTATAAATTGTTACAGCACAATACAAGTCTTTATCATTGGAGCGAACAAATTCAAATGGTTGTACTAAGTTCTTTTTATTGGGGTTATGTATTCACACACGTGCCGGGTGGTACCATCGCCGAACATTTTGGAGGAAAACACGTTGTCGGTCTCGGTGTCTTTTTAACTGCCCTTTTTACGCTTGTAACGCCCGCAGTTGTTAAAGCCGGGGATTGGCCATGGTTAATTTTGATACGGATATTTATAGGACTTGGAGAGGTATTTAAAAATATTTGCAATTTTTTTTAACCTTACTTGTTCGTAAAGTTTCATTTAAGATAAAGAAATTTACCAATATGAAATCATAATATAAGTAACTCTATATGTATCTTTGACGAGTTTCTAAGCGATTTCCTAAAAGGGTAAAATTTTGAATTTCTTGAAAAATATCAACTGGTTAATTAAATGTGACTGCAGAAACCGTTTGGTTATTAACGTCAAAATTTAATATATAGGAATAGGATTGAAAAAATAAAAAATGAGCAATTGTAAAACGAAAAACAATGGAAGATAAAGAAATGTACAAACAATTGTTTTAATAATAGACTAGGACAAAACTTGGTATAAAGAAGAGTACGAAGAAAAAGAAGAATTCTATAGTAAAATCAATCTATGCGATTCACAAAAAATAAACCTTTATAAAATTTGAAGTAAATGAAATTAGTGGACTGAATGAAACCCAAATCTCATGTTTCTTAAAAGAAGAATAAGAACGTCGTTTAGAAAAAAAGAAGCAGAAGGATGGTAAAAATTAAATAGAAAATGAAATTAGATGAGAAACGAAAAGGAATGTTCGCTGAAAGGTTTCATAGCAGAGACAGTGAAAAAATCCAAGAAGTAGAAAAAGACTAATATACGGATGATATGGGTGTTTGAATGTATCATTGTTAATCTTATTGATGTTCGTAAGTTTTGGAAATTTAAGAATGTGCTGTGCGCAACAGGAGGAGTGCTGCCATATTTTGATGTTTTTAAAAGAAAAGGCTGTCAGATAGTAACTGTCAATGACAACGTCATGTATGTGGAGAAAAAATAATGAAATATATATATTTTTTTTAAGGCTTGGGAATTAATTGTGAGTTGATTTTTTTCTAATTACTATTCCTATGAACTATGAATTAAACAATTTGGTGCCGAAACTCGGGAACATTATGTGCGTGGTGTTGTAATCTCGGACAGATTTACAAATTTCAAAATTACTACATTAGGCTTAGATGAATTGTGTAAAAACAGTATTCGTTGGGTGGTTTAATCCAACGAACCGTAACAAACTTGATAAAAAAGGGAAAGAATCCATCAATCGCTGAGATTGATACAAGAGTCGACTTAATAGACTCGTACTGAAAGAATTTTTTTGAACGATATTTCATTATACTGGAAAATGTAGGTGCTGCCCAGCACGCATACATTACAGGCGATTATTTCGCAACCATTGAAGACGCATATCTAAGTGAGAAGGCAGAACTAATGCTTTTGAAAGAACAGACAGGAAATATTTTATTGTTAAACACAAGTGGATCGTCTGTTAATACAGTCAATTGTACTAATTTGAAGGCTCTACTTCCACGTCTAGCGTTGCCAAGCTTTAGTGGGGACAAGCTAGGATGGGAACCATTTCGTGACTTATTCAAAAGTATAGTAGCGGACAATCTCGATATTTCAAATGTGAACAAACTTCAATATTTAAAACTATCTTTAGTGGGTGAAGCGGCTTCATTAATTCAGAACATAGCGGTTACTGATGCGAATTGGACTGACGCATGGAAATCAGTAAATGACAGATACGATGATAAAGGAAGTCTCCTCTTTTGTCATTCGAACAACATTATCCGAATCAAACCGGCTGTAGACGAGACTGCAGCTGAATTAAAGAGGATTTGCGATGCTGTTAAAGATTTCAGAAGGGCTCTGGAAAATCTAAATCGTCCAGTTGCACATTGGGACTACTGATTTGTGCATTTGACGATCGTTCCTTGGGACTCATCCACCAGGAAGGCTTGGGAGGTTAGTAGGACGAGAACTAATCTTGCCACTTTCAAGGAAGTAGAGGACTTTATGGTGTCACGTATCCGAGCGTTAGAGTCTGTCCCAACGATCCCAGAAGTCAGCGTGAAAACAATTAAGTCAAAGGTTCCTTATAAATACAAGCGTTCTTGTGTTCAAGCGAACATCACGCAAGCTAAGAAGACTTGCTTTTTATGCAAGGAAGATCATATCCTGTACAACTGTACAAAGTTCCTTGGCTCAACAATACCGGAGAGACGAGAAATCATCAAAAAATTTTAATTGTTTTGGAAGACATAAGGTAAAATCATGCACCAACAAGCATTGATGTAAGACGTGCAACGGAATGCACCACACTTTGTTTCATCAAGAGGGAACTGAATTAAAGGAAATTTCTGCAACCCCTTGTACAACGGAGATGGTGAGTTCGGCTAAGGCTTGGCCGAATGTTTTATTGGCTACTGTGCGTGTCCGTTTAGTTTCCAACAACGGAAAGTCCATTGAAGTAAGGGCTTTACTTGATTGTGCGGCAGAAGCTAACTTTTTGTCTGAATATGTTGCACAGCATCTTTCATTACGTCACCGTCCTGCTGGAGTTACAGTAGATGGTATTGAAGGCAGTCGTCCGTCTTAACCTAAACATATTGTACGTGTGGAATTACAATCAGTTTGTAAGGACACATACTTATCATTGGAAGCACTGGTCTTAAAGAACGTTTTAAGTGCTCGCAAGCCGGTACGTCTAACGTTTGCCCAATGGAGTCATTTAGAAAATCTACAGTTAGCAGATCCAGACTACGCTTCTGGCAAGAGACCTCCTTGGGATGCGTCATTCTCGGGCAAGTTGCTGAACCAGCTACTTGCGAACGGACGTTCAACTTACCATGTCTCATCAACTCAACCATTTCCGACCAACTCCGAACATTTTCGGAAATGGAAGAAGTGTCTGTCCCGCAGCCACTAACTGATTAGGAGCGAGTCTGTAAAGAGTTGTTCGCTAGCACTTTTGAACGAGATGAACAAGGACGATATCATGTACGATTGCCAAGACGTGCGGACGTGTTGCTGGGGAATTTACGAGAACGAGCTCTTAAATGTCTTCAACACAGTGAACGTCGCCGTATGAAGGATGAACAATTGAACAAAGCCTATGTCGATTTTATGGAGGCAGACACTTGATCATATGAAACAAGCTGAACCAGACACGAATGCAGTCTTCCACCAGTGTTGAAAGAAAACAAAATACGCGTAGTGTTCAATGCTGCGTCCATAACATCAACAGAAAATTGTGTTAACAATGCGTCAATGACTGGACCTAAGTTACAAAGCCAAATAGACTCAGTGCTTACAAACTGGTGCAAATACAAGATAGCATTTACAGCAGACTTAGTGAAAATGTTTTGAGGCATACGTGTACAGGAAGAGGACCAGGGCTGTATTCTCTAACTCAAATTCGCACAGCGCTTTTGAACGCACAGCGTAAATGACGTCAATTTGCGCATGGCAACGCGATCAATTTCAAAATAGGTATTCTAAATTTACTTTGCGCTTCGCTGTTTCAAATCCGCAGAGCGCTTTGAAAACAGTCACCATTTATGATCGTTTTGCTTATCGTTTTCAAATGACAGTAGTGTTACATTAATTTTTTGAACGTTGAAATGGTAAATGTTGATGAGTTTTTGGTGCTAAATGTTGTAAATATAATTGAAAATGAAGATCAACAGTGGCTTCGTATAGCAGCCCACGATGCGTTTAAATTATCTGACTATAATTTTATTAAACAATTTAGGTCAAGGAAAGAAGATGTAGAAGATTTAGAGGCACTTTTAGAACCTTTCATGAATTTACGGTGAAGTAATACGTAATATATCAATGTAAATACTACAATAATAATACTTTCGTTTTATAGGTTACGTTGTACAATAATTGTAAAAAAAAATGTTAGAAGTAATTTATACTTTAAAATGCTTTATTTGTGAAATTATAACTATAATAAACATTGATTAGAAAAAAAACTAATGAAATTAATGACATTTAAATCTGCTGTTGATAAGCAACTCATTATACACCTTGATTATTTGTTATTGGTTATCGCAAACTTTTACACTGTTGCCAGCAAGTGCACGTCGCTTTTAAAACAAACTGTCGTAATGTAAACGTATGGCACTTCAGAATACCTAATCGACTTGCTTAACGAAGTGCTATACGAATTCATCATTAGCAATACGCTTAGCGTTTTCAAAACGTTACGTTTTTGGTTGAAAGTTAGAGAATACGGTCCCAGAACTGGCTCCGAATCTTGTGGCTTAAGTCTATTAATGAACCCGTTTTGGAGTATCGATTACTGACTGTTACTTATGGTACGTCATGTGCGCCATGGTTTGCTATCCGAACACTACAACAATTGGGGCCTGACGAACAAAAACGGTTTCCTGAAGGAGCGAACGTATTGATGAACGAAACATACGTGGATGACTGCTTTTCGGGGTGGTCCAACCTACAATGTGCTGAGCGTCGGAGAAATGAACTAACGGGAATCCTCAGGGCGGGCGGATTTTTGCTATCAAAATGGGCTTCCAATTCTGCGTAGCTACTTTACGACTAACTGAAGGCCCAGCCTAAGCATGATCTGAAAGTTGCCGACGTGGCAAAAACTTTAGGTATCTATTGGAACTGTAGAGAGGATACGTTCGGTTATCAAGTCTGCTTTGACAAGGAGGCTTCAGTTACGCGTCGTGTGGTCCTCTTAAGAATCTTTAGAATATATGACCCATGCGGATGGATCGCACCAACAATCGTTCCCGCGAAGATCTTCATGCAGTGCCTTTGGACTTCCTGCTTCTTTGGCAGAGGAGTGGGACCGTTATTATGAACAGTTACAGGACTTATCATCAATCACCATTCCCAGATGGTTAGGATTGGACGATCATAGTGATTTTGAACTTTATGGGTTTTCAGACAGTTGTGAGAAGGCGTTCGCGAGTGCGGTGTACATACGTGTGTTAAACAACGACAAAAGTGTGCGGGTTAATCTATTGGCGGCCAAGACTAAGGTGGCGCCAGTCAAGACTGTCAGTCTCCCGCGCCTTGAACTTTGCGGCGCGGTTCTACTTTGTCGTCTAATGAACAAAGTAATGAAGTCACTGAAGCAGGATTCAACAATCCTTATTTACGTCTGGACGGACTCCACTATTGTTCTTGCATGGCTACAAAGACAACCAGCACGTTGGCGTTGCATCGTTGCCAACAGGGTCTCTGAAATCCACCAGAGCCTTCCGGCTGCAGAGTGGAGACATGTTCCGACTGCTGACAATCCATCAGACGTCGCTACGCGTGGTTTGACACCAACAAAACTGAACAACTGCGACCAATGGTGATCTGGACTTAGTTGGCTGAGTCTATCGCGAGAATATTGGCTATGCTTGAACACGGAATTCAAGACTGAACAAGAATTGCGTCCTGTTCAGGCAGTCTCTGTCACGATTAGTAAGTCTTGGGGGCTCATCAGGTGTTATTCGTCTTATTCAAAACTTCAGCGAGTGACAGCGCTGTGTCATCGTTTCGTAAGTAACTTAAAATGTTCCAAGGAAAATCGAACAGTGGGTCCTCTGTCCCTTCAAGAACTGAATTGGAGCAGAAATTTCTGGGTACGTTATACTCAGACTCAGTACTTTCCATCCGAACTAGTCAATCTAACTGATAGTAAAAAGAATTGAAGAAGGGGCGTCTATGACGACTTAAAAGTTTTGTGGATGCGGTTGGTGCGATGCGCGTAGGCGGGCGGCTTCAAAGTTCGAACTTGACTTATGGTGAACGTCATCCGATCGCTTTGCTAGGTGAATCTATTCTGGCCCATCTACTCATTCAGCAAGCCCGCATCAAAACCTTACACGGCGGGGTGCAGTTGACTCTGAGTCATCTTCACCGTTCATACTGGATACTGGGTGCCAGAAACGTTGTCAAACGTTACCTACGTCAGTGCATGACATGTTTTAAGTTTCAAGCAAAACCCGAATTGCCGCTGATGGCACATCTTCCATCGGTGCGTTGTACAGCATCAAGTAGACTCTTTCTGCATTCCGGGGTCGATTACTGTGGACCAATCGACATGACAATGAGCAAAGGTCGGGGCCGGCGGCCTTTCAAGGAATATATTGCATTGTTTGTGTGTATGACGACCAAGACCATCCATCTTGAAGCTGTGAGTGACCTCACAACTGCAAGTTTTATCGCTGCCTTTCAACGATTCGTATCGAGACGGGGTCTCGTTCAGTCACTCTACAGTGACAACGCCATAAACTTCCGAGGTGCTGATACCGCATTAGACGGTATGTTCAATGCAGCTTAAACTGAAGAAATGAAGTCTTTTCTTCCTAATGATCATGTTAACTGGGTGTTTATTCCTCCAAGAGCTCCCCACTTCGGTGGTCTGTGGGAAGCAGGAGTAAAGAGTATGAAACATCATCTTCGTCGGGTCATAGGAGAAACGCTTATCACCTACGAAGAACTTGTTACGGTTCTGGCGCAGATTGAGGCTTGCCTGAACTTGCGTCCGATCACCCCATGAGCAGTAAACCGGATGACCTCAACGCATTAACGCCAGGTCACTTCTTAGTGGGACATGCTTTGACGATTGTTCTTGACTAATCGTTATTGGACGTGAAAACCAACTTGCTCACACGTTGGAAGCTGTTAACTAGGATGTACCAAGACTTCTGGAAAAGATGACATCGAGACTATCTACATCAACTTCAGCAGCGTTTGAAGTGGAACAGTGAAGAAGCACCTATGTGCGTGAACGATTTAGTGATGGTAGTGGAAGACAATGTCCCCCCTAGCAAATGGAAATTGGGAAGAATTGTTACGGTTTATCCAGGACTTGATGGACGTATTTGAGTTTGCGATACCAAGACGCTCAGTGGTGTCGCCACACGTCCGGTGGTAAAACTCGCTCGGTTGCCGGACGTTTCGTCGGAGTGACGAGGCTGGCGGAATGTTTGAATGCATCATTGTTAATCTTATTCATGTTCGTAAGTTTTGGAAATTTGAGAATGTGCTGTGCGCGACAGGAGGAGTGTTGCCATGTTTTGTTGTTTTCCAAAAAAAAAAAGGCTGTCAGATAGTAACTGTCAATAACAACGTCATGTATGTGGAGAATAAATAATGAATAATATAAATTTTGTTGGTTTTTTCCTAATTACTATTCCTATGAACTATAAATTAAACAATGGGATAAAGAAAAAAAATGAAAAGTGAATCACACTGGTTTTACTTGTACAGCGAAGAACCGTTGATTGATAGAAAAATAGAGACTTGGTTGGTAATTCCTCTTTTAATAAGAAGAGTGCTATCAAAACCAGCGCAGAAACGCATTTTTTAACTAAATAAAGATGCAGTAATTATTGGAAAATGACAAAGATATTACTACTGCCCGGCCGAAAAACATAAATTTCCAGCTAAACCTTTTGTTTATAACCTCTTTGTTTATTAGTTGTTCTACAAAATAATTTATTTTAAACTATTCACTTTAAAGTTTTATTATAAGTGTATATTTTTTGAGTTGGGCTTTACACTCTGACGTCACGTTTTTCGCGCAGTTTGGTGTCTTCCGATATCGACTTGACTCTAACGTTTTTCATCTCCTAGTGAAAGCCTAATTGTTATCTTAAGGAGCAGCTTCTGGAAAAATAGAAACCCATTTACATAGTTGTTAAAACCCAATGAACAGTAATAAGATTAGAAGGAAAAGGTATTCAAGCCTAGAGTGTTTAAAGAAAATGTTGAGCTTTTCTGTTCTTTATTTATAGTAGAATAAGGGTTAAGACTATAAAAGAAATGAAGAAAATAAAAGGAGATAATAAATGGAACGATAAGGCACGGTATAACCTTCTTTTACAGATAACCGTCGTTTGATCAAAAAAAAGAGATTTGAGATAAATACAATATCATTCATAAAATGTAGGAGGAAAATCATGCAGGGGGAAGTAAAGATATTTTTTATAAAAATATCGTTTCTCACACCAAACCAGATTTTACTTAGCTATTCTATTTACTTTCTATACTACTATATGTTCAAGAAGAATGAGAACTTTAGAAAAAAATTTACTACAAAAATAACACGAAATTTTCGGCGCGATTTTAAATGAACTTATTAAAAAAATAATCGAATATCGTATTTTAGGGATATGAACCAAACATTGTTTTTTAATGAAACACTATTTATATTTTTGTATTGTAATGGAAATCAGAAAAACACGTAGATTTTTAAAATCCAAAAATATACATAGTATTCCATTTAAAAAAAAACAATGTTTGGTTCATATCTGTAAAATACGATATTTGATCGTTTTTTTGATTGAAAGCACTGGAAGTTTTCGTGTTATATGTACAATAAAAAAGCGTATACTCCGCAGTGTAATTGTCACTTTGACATCGGCAAAAGTTACCTGCAACTTTTCCAGCAACAAATGCTCTAGTGGTTTTTTCACTTTGAATTTTTAATCAATTATCGCGGTCTCCATTGATATTTAAAGTCGTCAATCTGACAGTCTATTCAAATTAATATTTATATGTATCCAAAATAAATAGTTTGACTTGATCTAGTTTTCTTATTCATTATTCCTGCCGAATTACCTCGCGGTTTGTATTTTAGCGAGTAAATTTGTGTTGGTTAAATTAATATCGAGTTTTCTTTAGCAATTTGAGTCGATAAACTGTCTCGTTTTAACAAATGACAGTTTTTTTCGTCAAATTGCTAGACACCTTTTGTGCAATTATAAGTGAGTAAAAAATAACTAAGGTAGGGGAGTGTGCATTCTCACGTGATGACCCTGTACATTCATAATTTTTTTACATTCAAAATATCGTATATCTAAAAAGATTTTCTTTTTCTAATTCAGGGTATAACGCTTCCAGCGCTAACCGCTATGATGTCAAAATGGGTACCGTTATGCGAAAGATCTAGGATAGGTACCTTAGTATATTCGGGCGCTCAAATGGGCAACTTCATTGGTAACGCGTTAAGCGGTTTTATCATCGACTTAACCAAATCATGGGAATCTGTATTTTACGTATTTGGTACAATTGGCATTCTTTGGTTTGTTCTATGGGAATTGTTTTGTTATTCCGATCCAAATTCTCATCCATTCATCACTGAACAGGAGAAAAACTTTTTAGAACAAGACTTGAGTAGGTGCGACTTATTGAGACTGCTTATATTAAAAGAATGTTTTCAGCTGGTATAGCAAAAGAAAAACGAAAAATACATTGGAATCTTATTTTTACAGCGACAGAAGTATGGGGGTTAGTTATTGCACAAATAGGACACGACTGGGTGTTGTTTACCATGTTCTCAGATTTCCCAAAATATATGAAAAGTGTTTTAAAGTTTAACGTTAAACAAAGCGGCATCTGGGCATCTCTTCCTTACTTGGTGATGTGGATTGTCGCAATGTTGTCAGGGTGGTTGTGCGACTATCTAATTGTGAAAGGTTATATGAAGATTACCGTTGCACGAAAATCCTTTGCGACCATAGGTGAGTAGTAGGTAGTAACTTGTACTTGTAGAGTAATAGCTTGATTTGCAGCATCCATGGGCCCTGCCATTTTCATATTAGCTTCGTCTTACGCCGAATGTAATCGTGTGTTAGCGGTGCTGTTTCTTACTATCGGAATGGGACTTATGGGTACGTTTTATTGCGGGATAAAAGTAAACGCGCTAGATTTAACGCCAAATTTTGCTGGTAGTTTAATGGGTTTTGTAAATGGATTCGGTGCATTTGTCGGAATAATTTCGTTTTATGTAGTAGGAGCCTTAACAAGAGACGTAAGTCAGAAAACCTTCAATGTCTACGACTCAATTAAAATCTTTTAGCAAACGCTCACTCAATGGAGGTCAATTTTTTGGATGACTTTGGGTGTGTTTATGATGTCGAACACTGTTTTCGTAATATTTGCTAGTGGGAAGGAGCAGTGGTGGAATTCGTCTAACATTAAAGATGATGATGACTAAATAATAAAGAATGTGAAATATAAAAATAATTTCTAGTAAATTTAATTTTTGTTTATTTTGTATAAATGTTTAGCATTCAAGTTGTTCATAAAGATTAACTAAATTGTATGACACCTAGAAAGTTTATAATTGAAGTATCTATTAAAAATTGAAGTTGAGGCGATTGTGTAGAAACCATCATCAAGAAAAATTACTATTCTCAGTCAGTTCAAAAAATTTTCTATGATTATCAATCACGTATATTGATTTATTTTGAATAACTTGGTCGTAAAGTTTCGATTGGTTGATTTCCAATAAATTGTCTGGAACTCTATTCCTTGGTTTACTAATTTTTTTATTTCTCTTGGTATGAATTGTTAGATTTTCTCTCATTTCTAATTATTTTAACTATCCGAGACCACGAAATCGTAACAACGATGAACCCTCTACAGAGGTACTATCAAATTTTTCGAGCCTAAAAGACCTTCGACACCATCGAGACCTAGTCAATTACAACATCTTTACAAAATGCACTTTAGATATACAGAGTGTTTCATTAATCAGTACAGAAATGAAACTGGAGATTCCTTGCAAAATTTAAAGGGGGTTTAACATAAAACAAATTTCTTTAAAGCCTCCCTGAAGAGTTAGACAATCTGTAGCAATGCTAGGTAGCGTTAACGGAAATTTGTTCAAAGAATAAGAGCCTGTATTCAATAAAATGGTGCCCATTTTGAACACTCTCTGAAATACTATTGTTAATTTAAATTAAAAGTGATAGTTAATAATAATATTGTTATTTATGTCAAACTTGCATACGCAACTTATTAATTAAAAATTCTGCAAGTTCGCTTAATTTATTTTTTTGGTGAAAAAGTATTGAGTTTACGTGAAATTTTAAGAGACAAAAAGTTTTAATTGAATTGGCCCTCCAAAATCTGAATTTTAAAATTGAAAAAAAATTAGTTAAAAAGTTCTGGTAAAAACTCTAAGGGGTAGTAAGACTCACCCCTTGCAGAGAACAAGGGTAAATAAAATTATGAAATTATGGAGGCTTCTTGGTAGTAGTATTTGAATGTTTAGATTTCTTTTTTTATTTCAAGTCATTTCAGAAAAAAATCGATTAATGTGAATTTTTACACATCTTTAAGGGGCTGTAACTCTTCAGGGAGGCTTTAAGGAAATTTTTTTTATGTTAAACCCCCTTTAAATTTTGCAAGGAATCTCCAGTTTCATTTTTGTACTGATTAATGAAACACCCTGTATAAAATTAATAGAGAACATCTATAAAAAGGCAACAATACACATTAAAGTAGATACCACAAACCGCACAAATAGAATACCGCTTAAAAGAGGACTCATTTTTGCCTAAGTTGTTTACTCTGGCTCTTGAGGACGTGTTCAAAAAGCTGAAATATCTGGGAAATATTCCTCTTCATATAAAAATATTACATATTCCCCGATTTTCTTTTGAACTGTTTTTACTGATAACTTATGAATAGGTTTTTCACCACTACAGATTAGTTCAAACTCTTTCTCTTCTTCCATTTCTTTGTCGTTTTGTTCAATAATGTCCTTCAAATTCAGATCGTTACTACTATCAGACATGAGTTCATCGTCTTGTTTCTTCATTTTAAACAGTTTTTTAGTCACATCTTTTTTAGCAAAACCAGATTTCTTGTTAATTTGAAAGTATTTTCGTTTTGTTTCCTCATTTTTTATTTTCTCCTTTGCTTCTTTTTTTAGTAAATAGTCTTTTGTTGTTATTATCTCACAATTTGTCACAAGCCTTTTTCATTTCTTGGGTTGAGTTTCTGTTTGTTTCCCGTTTCCTATCATTTCCAACAGCAACTCCTCGAAGTCTTTTTGTTAATTCTTTTCTTTTCGACCAGCTTCTTCTTGAACAATTGTACTTGACGAGGGTCCTGTTTCGACTGAATTCTTGAAGAATTGAAGATGACGAGGGTCCTCCTTCTTGAACAGTGGTAACTGATGAGCGTCTTGATAATGTTACTTCTAGGTATTTCTTGAGCAATTTGAGTCAATAAATGCACAAACATTTGTTTGGTAATTCTTTTACGTGGATTTTCTCTTTGCCACTAACAGAGAGATTTATCCCAATTTGTCTCTTAAACACTTACACGTCTAGGGCTGAAGTACATGTGTTGTGTGAGGCGGCAACTTCATTATTGTGACTTCGTTTTCTTGTGCCAACCTTATCAACTGTGTTGAAACATGAGTGGAGTGTCCGTCATATATCAACAATATTGGTCTAGCCTCAGTTATGTTTGGTAAAAAAAAACACCACGAAACTAGTTATGCAATAAAGTTGTTTCCATCTAGCCTTGTGATGTTGCTGAAACTGCTTTTTGAGATGTTTCCTGGTTATTTATCCAATTGTTCATGACGTATTTTCCTTTGAAAACACAAAGTAAAGGAACCATATTACCTTCTGCAGAGCAACACAACAAAACTGATGTATTTTCACGATCAGATGATCTTGTCTTCTGTATGCTCTTCGTTCCAACCGCACCGACAACCTTTGTTTTACTAGGGTTATGGCAGAATGATGTCTCGTCACAGTTAAATATTTGCCCTGGTTTTTCCTCAAGATTGAGTTCTTTTATGGTTTTTCCTAGCACTTCAAAATAATTGTAAATTGCCCAGGTTTTATTTGATCAGATCTGATATATTTCACACTTTGCGGTTTCTTAATTGACAGGCGATGCTTAGTTTTAAAGGCTATAAGCCAGTCAGCACCTGGTCGATCATCTTTGAACCTAGTTTGAATGTTGTTTTGTTTTATGTATAATTGCACCAAAACCTTTCTCTAGATAGCCCAAATCCATTTTTTTCCATTACCTTCAAACAATGCACAATTTCATTTTCTTCAGCCCATGACAAATATGATTCTACTCCACCTCCTCCTCTTCCTTCTTTTGAAGTCAGCCCACTACCACGTGTTCCTTTGATACGATGTTTCAATGTAGAGCGTGGTATACTGTAAAATATCGATGCTCTACGGGTTGTTTTTCTGCCAGCTCTGATGTTTTCAAGAGCCTTATTTAGATCCTTCGTGGTATATAAAATCCCAGCGACTTTTTGAGTTTTTCTCACGTAGGTTCTCACCATTTTCTGCAACAAAGATGAACGAAATTATGTAATAACTTAAAGTATTGTAGTACATTTATTTTTACTGCTCCTCAAAATGTAAGTCACTTGTTATAAATTTTAGTTTTAAGTTCAATTTACAGTAGTTAGAGTAATGTGTGTAAAAAATCATAATTTTGACAAAAAAATAAAATTTATATTAACAAAGTTAAAATTAATAAATTTTCCGAGGGAGGGTCCTTGAACTTCTTTTTCTTGAGATCCTACTGTAACTTATATACTAATACAAAGTTAGTGAAGCGATCAAGTGTACAAAGTTAATGAAGGGGGACGTTACCGTAAACTAAGATTAGTCAGGCGTCTAATTAAGGGTTTCTACACATTGTTAATCTCTACGCTGGGTTGACTAAAACATTCTTGTTGTTTTCGATAAACGCTGCTTCTTAAAATTTTCTCTTGTACCAGTGCTCTTCTCGGTGTATAATTTTTGCCTCCGACCATTTCATTTTGTGATGTTTTTCCCAGGAGTGTTGGGCAATGCCGGATTTCAAAGTCTCTTCTCTCTGCGTATGGGTTTTATGTTCCTTTAACCTGATATCTAAGGGTCTTTTAGTTTCCCCTACGTATGACTGGCCGCATTCACATGGGCCTTCGTAGATGCAATTCTTGGAGTTACGACTGTTGTCTGGTCTAGTTTTGGAGATCATGCTACCAATAGTTCTTGATGATCTGAATACCGTGTTAATGTCATAATTTCTTTCTATCCGTTTTATTTTCTCAGATAATCCTTTGACATATGGAATGCTGAGTAGTGTTTTGGGTTTCTCTTCGGTCATGGCTGGTTGGTTCTTAGAGAGTTGTAAAGCAGTTTCTACCACTCGTTTTGGGTAACCATTTTGTTTAAGGTCTCTTCTGATTTCTTCGTGTAGTCCTACCTCTGTATTACATAGTCTGTGAGCTCTGTCGACTAAAGATTTAATAATCCCTTTCTTTGTTGTTCCATTGTGATTGGAATCGTAATTCAGATATTGGCTGGTATGTAGAAAGCCTCTACTCTAATGTTCCGGTTGAAGAATCTTTAGAAATTATTCAGAAAAAGTTGCTAGAGGACGAGGAATTACATAATAGAACTTTGCTACCGGTTGAGGGGATAATGGAACTTCTACAATGCTGCCTCAGGAACTCATATTTCCAATTAAAGGACGAATTCTTTGCACAAGACGACGGTCTTCCTATGGGTTCATCTCTCTCACCGGTAATCGCCAACATCTACATAAACTGGTTCGAGGTCCAAGCACTGGAAAAAGCGAGATTTAAACCAAAATTATGGCTCAGATATGTAGACGATACGTTCATAATTTGGAACCATAGCGACCGTCAGCTAGACCTTTTTCTAAACCACCTGAACAACATTAAGCCATCCATCAAATTCACCATGGAGAAAGAAAGGGAATACTCACTACCATTCTTGGACGTCCTCGCAAAAGAAACAATGAGGATATTGTGACATCAGTTTACAGAAAGCCAACTCATACCGGCCAATATCTGAATTACGATTCCAATCACAGTGGAACAACAAAGAAAGGGATTATTAAATCTTTAGTCGACAGAGCTCACAGACCATGTAATAGAGAGGTAGGACTACACGAAGAAATCAAGAACATCAGAAGAGACCTTAAACAAAATGGTTACCCGAAACGAGTGGTAGAAACTGCTCTACAACTCTCTAAGAACCAACCAGCCATGACCGAAGAGAAACCCAAAACACTACTCAGCATTCCATATGTCAAAGGATTATCTGAGAAAATAAAACGGATAGGAAGAAATTATGACATTAACACGGTATTCAGATCATCAAGAACTATTGGTAGCATGATCTCCAAAACTAGACCAGACAACAGTCGTGACTCCAAGAATTGCATCTACGAAGTCCCATGTGAATGCGGCCAGTCATACGTAGGGGAAACTAAAAGACCCTTAGATATCAGGTTGAAGGAACATAAAACCCATACGCAGAGAGGAGAGACTTTGAAATCCGGCATTGCCCAACACTCCTGGGAAAAACATCACAAAATGAAATGGTCGGAGGCAAGAATTATACACCGAGAAGAGCACTGGTACAAGAGAAAATTTAAAGAAGCAGCGTTTATTGAAAACAACAAGAATGTCTTTAGTCAACCCAGCGTAGAGATTAACAATGTGGAAACCCTTAATTAGACGCCTGACTAATCTTAGTTTACGGTAACGTCTCCCTTCATTAACTTTGTACACTTGATCGCTTCACTAACTTTGTATTAGTATATAAGTTACAGTAGTCTTTAAGTTTGTTAGTATTCACCTGAAGACGATTGCAGATTCAATAGCAATTGAAACGTTGTGTTTATCAATTAACTAAAATATAGACAATGGAAATCCAGAATAGTGTTATTATTTCAAACATAACATTGTCTAAACCATTCAAACGTATGTTCATAATATTGTTCAGTACGCATCCCTTGTAATATTGGTAAGTATGACAGATAAACAATCATCGATACACTAAAATTTACTAATTTATTTGAGAACATGACCGGTTCACTCAAATGACGTCATTTCTATGTCATAATAGGATTACTTCTTAAGCAAAAAAGAAAAAATATTTAATTTTACGAATTTTTTATCGCAAATGTGACTTTATCATATCTTACTAGTAAAGTTAGAATTTTCAAAATATAGAGTAATACTACATTTGAAAAGCCAACTCATTGTAAAAAAATAAATGAGACATTTCATTATTTAATATAACAAAGAGATTAAGCAACAGTGCCGGAAAGTAACTAATTTAATTTAAAGGTTCCTGGATTTTAAATATTTTAAAATACACTGCATTGTTCTCATAGCAATAAACATTTCACGAATGAGAAATTAATTATTTTTTGTATTGCTTGAAAGTATAATTAACAAATTAACTTAAAATCGACTGTAAAATGATAATTACGTTTAAGTCTTGCCATTGGTGGAATTGTATCAGTATGAGCGCCTGACCTTGCTTAATCAAAAATATTCGTTTTCAGCACATCAGTTTTCGCTTGCTGCTGCGAATACGTGACAGAAAAAATGTTAGATATCAAGACTGATCTAGACGTATTGAAATTATCTATGTCAAAATGTAAGTGATAAACATTACCTAATAGAGATTAAGCTTATGAATGTCAAAATGTAATACTTAACGTTAATATTTAAATTTTGATATTTCTTTGTTATATACGTCTGTATCTAAATACTTAATTATTTACTTAACCTGTCCATCACTGCCTACATAGTTTTTTATGCAGTGACAATTTATTTCAAAAGTTTGTGATCAGGTTGTCTACAGATTACAAATACTTGTGCTTTCAAAACTATTTAATTAATATCTGATTTCACACAGTGGATCTCTTCGTACTCCAATTGTAGATTTTGTGAAAAGAATATTTAAAGTATGTTGTCAAATTTTGATGGCTTGTGTAAAAAAGAAAACTCATTGGAACAGCAACAACAAATACACAAAATGAATTATGATTGTCTGACCAATTATTACCATGGTTGTTGGTGAAGGATGAGCAGTAACAGTATCATTCTGAAATTTTTAGCTAGAAGGATTCTACAAACTTTTAATCACGGAACAGTATAAAACATCGTAGCTAGTTTGTTTTGGGTAATTATGGTATTTTCGCGCCTATAAAGGAAAAAGGGTGGTTTTTTAATCCTCAATCGAGAAGAAGGAGACTGTGACAATTTTTTTTATAATTATGTTATTTTTTTATTTATATCCTCAGATTTGTCATTGCAAATTCAATTAGCAAAAAATCAAAACAACTTCAATACTTTTTTAAATTTATTTAATAAAAATAAATAATTTATAAACTATAAAATTTGTAGAAGTTTGAGGTTTGCTATTAAGACCGTTCGATAGATTTGAGATTTTTGAAGAATTATTTGCTCTCCCAATCCCAATATTACGATTCTATCCATCTCTTTTTGCCATCAGCTTCTTTACACACATTCATATGTTTCATCCTCTTCCGCTCTTTCAACACAGTTTACACTTTCTCTATTCGTTCTTCTCATTTCTAGATCTAAATTTAGTAACAGTATATTTTAATTATATTAATACTTTCTTTAAGCTACTTGGTTTTTTTCCATCACTATTTGTATCTTTGTATGTTCTTTCTCTTACATTTGAATTTTTTTTGGGCACCTGGGCATGTCAATGAATTTTTCTTTCTTTAACTTTCTTTCCACCCCTTCTCTTTAAAAAAATTTATTCTTTGACTTCTCACTTCTAGTATTTCTCTTACACTTTTTCCAATTGTTTCCAACATTTCTATTTCCTTCCCCCATATTTGACCCAATAACGCTCTCTCTTTGTAAACTCTCTTTTAAATTAATCGTCCTTGAAGTCGTATCTTAGCTTAAACCGTAAGTAATTCCATTCGTCTTCAATCTTTATTTCTTCCTCCTCTCGTCACAATTTTTTAGACTGCTCAATATGAATATAATTTTATTTTAATTAAACCTTTTTCTTTTCAATTTGAATTATCAATATTAATGTCAAATTGCCAATAATTAAGAGAGAAAATTAAGAGGCACTTTGACATGCACGAGAGGACATTTTGTCAGACTGTTACCTGAGGAAAATTTGAATAGAACAAATAAACGTAATTCTGTGTTCAAAAATGTTGTTATTTAAATTTTTATACGATCATATGCACTGGTATCTAATTGGTATCTAAGATGATTATTTTGACAAGTTTTCTTCGTGAAAAAATGTTTTGAGCCGAATTCTGCGCAAGTAATAGACGCCGCAGTGAACAAATTAACGCCAATAAATACGAAGAAGACCATAGACTTGGAAACAGTTTGCAAAAAAATGTTTTGAAGAATTTAACACTATTTCTGTACATTTAGGGATGTAAGGTTTCAATGCGCCTGAACTGTCAGAGATGCAAAGATAAAACAGTTACAAAAGTGTCTTCAAAAAAGGAATCATAGTGCATCTAGTATATCAGAACAAGAAGTTGATAAAATGAGTGTTATTTGGGATTAGACGACTCCGGATGGACTACAACGCAAGTTCTTTCATATTACTTCATACTAACTAGAGCGGAGAGGAGGAGAAGCATGTAATTGTCTTTTGAGTTACTTTGAAGAAGAATTTGACAACTACGCTAATCCAATAGACCGAATAGCTTATAATATTATGTTTTCTAAGACAGCGCAAGGAGGGAGTCACCGGTTGACAGAAAAAAGATAGTTAGTTCAAAACAACATCGATTCTAATAAATCTCCAATAAGGGATTTGATATAAAGCATGATATCAAAAAATGTTTATAATTTTACAGGTTTCTCAAAATGTTGAAAGAAAAAAGAGAAAAACACATTACGGTCAAACGTCTTTTCCTAACTCCAAATTCATCATGGGCGAATGAAAATTTGAAAGGATTTTTTAAAAATTGTCCAGTAGGACAAAATGAAATTTCAAAGTAGACAAGACAGGCAGCGGATGTTAAAGGAATTTTTATTTATTTATTTGTATGGTACATTTTAAATATTGTATTGTGGTGTAAGTGTTATGTATGGTGGCCCAGAAGATCAGTATAAACTTGTATAGTGTGGTGACGAAACCGTGTGCAATTGTAGATTGGTTCGTCTTGGCAAAGCATTTGGTTCAAGGTTTAGGAAAACCACTAAAACCTAAACATGCCAACTCTTACCCACCTTAGTAATTGAATCGACACGAAAAGAATAAAAGTGACAAATTACTCAAAGCGTTCCGCGGCTGTTACTCAGCTTGCCAAGGTTGGAGTTTCAGAAAATCAAATTATGAAGATTATCGGACACTCAAATCAGGCTTCGATAAAGAGTTAACTCCAAGTAGATAGCGTACACCACAAGAAAATTGTACAAAAAATGGGAAATGACAGTAGCGATATAACGATGAGAAGTGATGGAATTGCATGAAAACAAAGCATCCAAAAAAGTTTTGTATTTATTGTATTTTTTTTTAATTGTTCTTTTTCTTAAAATTATATAATTTAAACTAAAATTTTTAATTAGGTCAAATTATCGATAAATGTATTAGTGCAGTATTATTGCTGTAATTTGATCCTTATTTGGTAAAAATAAAATATTACTAAATAAACCTATTAATGACTTTTATTTTATTTTTTGATTATTTGGAAAATTTTTCTTACCTTGGTTACATTTACACAGGTCACTCATTCAAATTTAAATTAACGTTTCCTCAATTTAAATCATCGCATTACACCCCGCTTTATTTTAAACATATTTTTTGTTTGCAAAAAAATTAATTTTTTTAAATAAATGAAAAATATACCTTTCATTCATCTTCCATTCTTTTAGCACTAAATTTCTTTTATCATTCTTACAACCCCTACAGTTTTTTTTTTTCCATTTTACCACTTTCCTTAGCATGCTCCGGTTATTTATTCGTATGGTACATTATACAAATATTGTATTGTGATATAAGTGTTATGTATGGTGTCCCAGAAGATCAGTATAAACCTGTATAGTGTGGTGACGAAACCGTGTGCAATAGTGGATTGGTTTGTCTTGGCAAAGCATTTACTTCAAGAATTAGAAAAACCACTAAAACCTAAACATGCCAACCCTTACCCAACCTAGTATTCACATGTAATAATATTAATTAAGTGTGTAAACATTATTGAAGGTAAATAAGAACATAAAATATAACAGCACAGCCATTGCATGACGACCGGTTCAAGCGCCAGTCACGACAATGACGAAAAAATAGTAGGTTAAAGAAATAGCAAAACAAAATAATGGAAAACAGATAATCAAGACAAGAATACAAAACATTGCTGAACTCAGATGTCCTTCAGATTCGTAAGCCATAATATTGCTTCATCCGTTAAATTATGAATGTTTGGAAACCTCCTTTAAACTTCGTTAATTGACAATCCTCTACAATATGTGTAACGGTCTCTGGTTTCTTTCCACAGTTACAATTTGGATTAGAAATTGCACCCCATTTGAACAACATAGAGTTGCATTTTTAATGGCCTGTTCTTATGCGATTTACTTTTGACCAAATTCTTCTTTTTTGATCAAAGCCCGGGACTTCTATTGTTGGATCATCAATGAGATGTATATTGAAAACATCAACTCCAGACCATAATTTTTTCTACTCTCCAACTTCGGAAAAAGCCGTACTTGCAACAATATAGGACTTCGAGATTTAAGTCTTTTAGCAGGAGGATTGTCAATGTCATTCCAAATTGGTAACTTTTTGTTAAGTTGGCATTTATCCCATTCTCGTTTTAACACAGCTTTTTGTCGAATGTCTGATTGGAGTAATATTACAAAGAACAGGAAACCAATCGAGAGGAGTAGATTTAATGGTTCCACTAATTATACGCATAGTGCAATTCAACTGGGCATCTATTTTTTTTCTATGATAACTATTCAACCAGACAGGAGCTGTAGAATAAACTAATGCCAATGCAGCTGTACGAAGTATCTTTGCATCTGCTCCCAAGTTGTTCCAGCTAATTTTTGAATGACATTATTTCTTGATTTCATTTTTGTTTGATTTTTTCTAAATGATCTTTGTAAATTAAAACGTATCTAAAGTTATTCCCAGATAAACTGGGTTAAAATTATGGTTTAACTTTGTATTATTAAAGATAACATTAAGTTTTCTACTTTTTTCTCTATTACTTAAATGAAAACAAGAAACCTCTGTCTTTTTAAGATTGGGGCATAATCACAATTTTTGAAATAATTTTCCATAATACGCAAATCATCAGATAGTTTATTTTCAATTTCGAAAAAACCTGAATGTTGAAATGAAATTTCCGTATCATCGGCGTAGACAAATTTTCGACATTGTAAAGAAGGAAGATCTGAAATATATACATTAAAAAGAATAGGTGCAAGAACCGATCCATGTGGTAGACTATAATTTAAAAATCTAAATTTACTGCTTTTATCTTCAACAAAAACTCTAAATTTCCGATTAGATAACATATTTTCAATAAAAGAAATAATTTTGGAACAAGGAATGACGTTAAACAATTGAAAAAGTAAGCCTTCTTTCCACACGGTATCGTATGCAGCAGTTAAATATAAAAAGGCAACTGGAGTTTTAAGTTTTTTCTGAAATCCAGCTTCGATATGTGTTGTTAATTCCAATACTTCATCACAACAACTTCTACCGGATCGAAATTCTTCTTGTTCAATTGGTAATTTTTCTTCTATTGACGGATTAATTCTTTGAAAAATCAATCTTTCCAGAACCTTATAAATTACACTTAACAAACCTATTGGACGATAAGAAGTTGGGTCTGTAGGACATTTATTTTTCTTTAAAATTGCCACGATTTTACATTTTTTTAAATCTGTTGGTAACACACCTGTATTATAAATATCATTGAGGAACATAAGTAGCCATAAGTATGCATCTACGATAATACGACCTCTATCCCAAGAATACTCTCATAATAGATACTTCTTTATTTCTTTAATATTTCTTTATTTATTTTAACACGCGAGTTAATGTTAAGGTTGCTCTTTTTAAACGTTCCTAATTCCCGTAATTCATTAATTCATCAAACAGTATTTGAATTCTAGCAGTTTCACTTCCAACTACACCTTCTGCGACGTCTTTCCTTTGTTTATTTATTCGAATCTGTAAATCTTCAAATTCTTTTTTAATATTTCCCATATGTTGTTCAATAGCTCTCAATTCCAGTTGCGCAGTTTGATGTTTCTCTTCTTCAATCATTTTTTCTTTGATTTTCTTTATTTCTCCATCTATTTGTTATTGTTTTTTATGTTCAACTTGATATGTTCCACTTCTTTGTTATCTGAGACGCCTATTCAATTTTTTTGCTCATTCCATGGGTTTGTTTACACTTTCAATTATGTATCCTTTTGTCGCTACTAACTCCTTTCCTATGTCTTCTATATTTTTATCAAATACGTCTAATTTCTCCATCATAACTTGATTTTTTTCTATTAGGATTTTAAGCACCTGTTAAATTCCTTCCATTTCTTTGGGGCTTGTTTCTGGTTTTTGTATTATTTATCCTTTTCTTTGTTTTTCTCCTAAATCCATTGCTTTTCTCTTTTCTTCACTCTTTTTAGTATTTTTTAAAAATGTTAAAATATTGTAGGGTATTGTTCTTGTGGTCATTGTATGGAAAATAGTCCATTCTTCAAAATACTGAAGTTCCATACCATAATATTAGAAATTACCTACTATTGTTTTTTAAACAGTTTTCTTACACATGATTTAAGTTTTGTTATTGTTTTACTGTGGCAAACCCGGCATCTTCTTCTTAATTGAGTTTTAGTAACTAAATGTCTTGTATTAGATCCGTGGTTTTGTCTAACTTCGACCGGTGGTTCTACTGCAACAGGCTTCGTTACTCTAATCGTGGCTTTGATAAGCCGTACAGCAATAAATGATTTTAAATCTAGTTGGGAGATCTTATTTCAATTTACTTTGCTGTAAATTTTCCAGCAATTTACTAATGTGCTATCGACAATATTCACAAATAATGGCCACCACTATTTTTTCCCATGACACTTATTCTATAATTGGCGACTCCATTGTCATGTAAATCGGCACCTCCCATGTTTCATTATAATAACAAAATAACTGCAGGTTGTGGAATAAATATCTGTTATTTTGTTTTGTTTTCGATCGTATCTTTTGGCATTGCTGATTGGTTCAACGTTACAATGTGTACTAATAACTGTAACAATCGAGTTGCCATTCCACTTTACCAATGCGATGTGGTTGGTAACTTCAAATGGTGAGTCATGTGAACCCTCGCTTTCTTTGATCTAAAGGACAGCAACTGGTACGATTTTCTCTTATTGTTCCAGTGGCAAAAAACCGTTTTGCTTTAAAAGATCAAATAATTTATACGACGAAAAGAAGTTGTCGAAAAATATACTATGATTTTAAGCATTTTTTACTACTAATAGTAAATTAAATACTACACTAACACCAAGACCACGGTCTTTTTTTTTTGTATTGCTCCTCCATAAGGCATAAACTTGTACAAATATCCATCGACTGAACAAAGGCACCAATGTTTGAACCCGAATCAGATCGGTTTTCCCTTTATATACATTTTACATGAGTGGCGACCAAAATATGGCACCATCTGCTTGTCAATAGCCAAGTTGAACGAAGAAACATCAAATTGCATAAACTTTTCATTCATCTTTTAAAAAATGGTTTTGAAGTTTTGAAAATTTGTCATTTTTGTGAAGTTCAGAGTTGTCACTCAAATGCAAGTTGCGTTTTATTGTTCTAAATTTATTTCGGCTCATACAGTCTCTTATTATTTTTACCGTTTTGTCTTCATCCATAGATCAATACATATGCAGCCTGTGGTAACCAGACAAAATAAGAATACCACAAACATTCTATAATTCCTCTCTTGATATGTGAAAATCATGCTAGTTTTTATCTCTAACATATTTTTCAGAAAATCGTTTTATCAAATCTAGTACTATATCATCATAATACATTAAAAAAATTAAGACATATTTAAATAAATATTTACTTTTTACACTAGAACGTTCAACATAGTTCCATTCAAGAGACAATAAATAAATAAATAATTAAACACAAACGGTTTTCTAGTTGACAAACAATTTAGTACTGACTAGTTTGAACTTGAATTTAAAGTATTGATCCAGAAAATAATGCAAATATCAAGTCTAAGTGCCAAAAATTAGATAGAATATTTTTAGGATTTATGATGCTTTCAGGGTGCTGCGTGCAACAAAGATTTATTCTTGGAATAATGGGATTTTTCGCGGTTATCAACGTATATCTAATGAGAGTCGTACTATCAATAGCAATAATAGAAATGGTTTATCCTGTGCACAAGATTTATCACGAAGATAGCGACACATGCCCTGATCCAGATTATAATCAAAATAGTACAATTTCAACAATTGTAAGTAAATGAAAATAACAGGTTGGTTATTAAGTTATAAAGAGATAACATTAGCGGCAATAAAATCGTAAAGATAAGTCAAATTATGGGATTTCATTGTTTTATTTGTAAATTGTTACAGCACAACACGAATCTTTATGACTGGAACGAAGAAATCCAAGGGCTTGTACTAAGTTCTTTTTATTGGGGTTATGTATTGACACATTTGCCGGGTGGTGTCATCGCCGAAAAATTTGGAGGAAAATACACTGTCGGTCTCAGTGTCTTTTCAACTGCCCTTTTAACGCTTGTAACGCCCGCGGTTGTTAAAGCTGGGGATTGGCCGTGGTTAATTGTGTTACGGATATTTGTAGGGCTTGGAGAGGTACTTCAAAATATTTACAATTGTTTTCTCTTGTTCTTAACGCTTCATTTAAGATATAGACATTTACTAATACGAAATTATATAGAAGTAGCTCTCTATATGTATCGTTCACGAGTTTCTAATAGTAATTTCCTAAAAGAATTTGTTAAAAAAATATTCAACTGGTTAATTACATGTGGCTTCTGACTACAGAAACCGTTTGGTTATTAATGCCAATATTTAATATATAGGCCCTCTCTGGCTACGTTAGGAAACAAAATACAAAAGTATTTAGATTTCTTAAACTTGATATTTGTAACAATCATATACAGTGTGTCCTAGAGATCACCCCCAGGCTTGTATTGTATTTACTTATCTTATAGAGAATTTAATCTCATTTACGAAAATTAAAAAAATAATAAAAGAATAAAAATAATGGAAATACAAGCCTGGGGAGTGATCTCTAGGGACAACTTGTATAGTAACGTTAAGTATGTCCAAAAAAGAGAATTAGAAAAATAATAAGATCCAAAAGTATTAGATAGAAATAGAAGAAAGGAGCAATTGCAACATCGAAAAAAAACTGAAGATAAAGGAATGTACAAATAATTGTTTTAATAATAGATGTGGCTTCAAAAAGAAGAAGAAACAGAAGAATTTTATAGTAAAATCAATCCATGTCATTCACAAAAAAATAAGCCTTTATAAAATTGGAAGTAAAAAAATTAGAGGTACCAAGTAAAAGAGATTTATTAAAGGTGTGCAACTTTTCTCCTCTAATATCAGTAATATACTGCTTCTTTACTACAGAATAAAACCTAAATCTCATGTTCAATAAGGAACGAATACAAATGTCGTTTAGAAAAAAGAAGCCTTTGTAAATCTGCAAAATGATGTTAAAAATTAAATAGAAAAAGAAATTAGATAAGAAACAAAAAACAATGTTTGCTGAAAGATTTGATAGCAGTACAGTGGAAAGAAAACCATGAAGTGGAAAAACGACTAAAATATACGGATGATATAGGACAAGGAACGAAAAAAAATTAATCACACTAGTTGTACTTCTCCTCTTAATTGGATACATTTATTACAGCGAACCTGCAACGTCTCTAGACCTTTCAAAAAAAATGTTTCTTCTTGCTCTGCAAACCACACCTCCACAGCTTCTATTCCCTCCTTGTTGTTAGAAAATGTACGACCTTTTAAACTTTTTTTCAGTTGAGGAAAAAGGTGGTAGTCGGACGGAGCCTAATCAGGTGAATAAGGGGGGGAGGGGTGTTCTAGTAATTCAAACTCTAATAAATTGCATGGCAACATGAGATTTGTGTGCAGGGGCGTTGTCCTGCAAAAACAAAACACCTTTTGATAGCTTTCCGCGTCTTTTCTCTTTAATATTTTCCCGTAGAGTGGTCAGTAATGTCGAATAGTAATATCCAGTCATTGTTCTACCCTTATCCAAAAAATCAATCATGATTACTCCATGGCAATCCCAAAAAACTAAAGCAAGAACTTTTCCAGCAGATTTTGGACACGAAACTTCTTAGGTCTTGGAGAACCAGAGTGTCGCCATTTCATCGATTGTTGCTTTGTTTCTGGATCGTAAAATGTACCCAAGTCTCATCCATAGTAACAATTCGGTTTAAGAAGTCTACATCGTTTTCAAATCGAGCACAGATCGAACGCGATGCTTCTACCCTTGCACGCTTTTGGTTTTGCAGCAATTTTTCTCATGTCCAAATTGACGTAAACCATATGATGAACGCGTTTGTATGAAATATTCAGTGCTTCAGATATCCGTTTTAGCCCTATTCGACGGTCTGATAAAGAGGTGATAGTCGGACGGAGCCAAATCAGGTAAATAAGGGGGTGGGGGTGGGGTGTTCTAGTAATTCAAACCCTAAATCACGAATTTTTTGCATGGCAACATGAGATATGTGTGCAGGGGCGTTGTCCTGCAAAAACAAAACACCTTTCGATAGCTTTCCGCGTCTTTTCTCTTTAATATTTTCCCGTAGAGTGGTCACTAATGTCGAATAGTAATCTCTAGTTATTGTTCTACCCTTATCTAAAAAATCAATCATGATTACTCCATAGCAATCCCAAAAAACTAAAGCAAGAACTTTTCCAGCAGATTTTTGGACACGAAACTTCTTAGGTCTTGGAGAACCAGAGTGTCGCCATTTTATCGATTGTTGCTTTGTTTCTGGATCGTAAAAATGTACCCAAGTCTCATCCATAGTAACAATTCGGTTTAAGAAGTCTACATCGTTTTCAAATCGAGCACAGATCGAACGCGATGCTTCTACCCTTGCACGCTTTTGGTGAACATTCAAACATTTGGGGATCCATTTTGCAGCAATTTTTCTCATGTCCAAATTGACGTAAACCATATGATGAACGCGTTTGTATGAAATATTCAGTGCTTCAGATATCCGTTTTAGCCCAATTCGACGGTCTGATAAAATCATGTCATGAACTGCATCGATATTTTCGAAGACTGACACAGAAACAAATCTTTTAGACTTGATAACAATACAAGACCGGTATCGAAACCATGGTCGTCATCATTTAAAAAAAAGCAATTTTAATAAAAGCAATTTTAAGGATAAGGTGCACTAAGATCATTTATTAGTTAAAAACATATCCTTAAATACTTCAACTTCAACTCTAATTAATCTTGTTTATTTGTTTCAAGTGAAAGTAGGAAGTGTCCATTTTTAGAAGAAGTCCTGTGAAGTACTGAGTATGTTGGTAAGAGAGTTTTCCATGTTTTTTTTCAATCCATGGCACATATTTGATATAAGGCCATGTGCCCATTTAGCCTAGTGCTATCCTCCCAGTTCTTTTACTTTCTCTCCATCATTTGTTTTCGTTCTTTCTTCTTGTTATTATGCTTGTTTTTGACATTTGCTCTTTCGGTTGGTACATTTTGATCGGAATGTTGTTGGCCAGGATTAGAACCGCTTCCGTCGATTCGGTTTTGTATTCATTAATTATGGGTAGATCCAGACGTCTTTGTACTTACGAGTATTTGGTGGTGTTACATTTCTTCTGTAGTGTTTCGTGCCGTACTGGAGGCTGCGTACAGCATAATGCTGTTTGCTACAGAAGCTATTACCTTTCCTTTGCTTGTTTTAGGTCTACAGGTGCTCGGCATGAGGCTTGTTAGGTATGATGACGCTTCATTGCATTTTGGGTTATTTCTTGTATATGTTTATGAAGTGCATACTTTTGTAGATAAGTACTGTTAGTTACTTTCTTGTTTGGGTGATTTCACTTTGAGCGTCAAAAAGATATTCCGTACTTTCCCTTTGCTTATTAGCATTATTTCTTCACTTTTTTGTTGCTGTCAGCGCCATTACAGCGCTCGTTACCCAACATACACTATGTTTAAGGCTGTGTCTATTGACCATTGTTCCTTTCAGTTTTCGTATTAAGCAGTTCATAAAAAGCAAAGTTCCACAGTATTGGCCCTAACGCACACCCCTGCGGAACTCCATCACAATTGTGGATGCAAAGTTGTCTATCCAATAAGTACTCAGACAATATGTGTTGTAAATAGGGTTCTATGTTAAGTTTTCTAATTGCTTTAAGTATTATATCGCATGGCAATGATTAAAAGCATTCTTAAGATCCAGTGTGCTGAGTTTCGAGTTTGTCATGTCCCGCTTATTGCTTTACTTCTTTAACATATTTTATGGCGTTTATTGTCGATCTATCTTTTGTGAAACCAAATTGGTTTGCCGACAGCTGGCCTTTTTTTGTATACATTCTTCAAGTCGTTTTCGTATAATATGTTCATACAATTTAGATAGATAGTGTTTAGAAAACGCAGTCCTGCACTCGGTTAGGTGGTATGGTGGTTGTTTTGGTTGAGGTATTAGAACCAACATTGCTTTTTTTATTTGTCAGGAAAGGAATTTCTTTGTAGGGTGTTGGGGAACAGTTTAGTTCTAACTTTAATAATTCCAATCCGGCCTTGGCTTCTCCTTTTTTTTTGATTTTGTGTACTGCTTCCAGTAACGCTTGGGATCTTTGTTGTGTCCTGTGCAGAGTTAGTTTCCGTTGTTCTCACAGGCTGGAAACAGAGTAATTACTAGTGCTCTTGTTTCTTTAAATTTGAGCTTGTAAGATCCTGTGGATTTAATTTCAACTGCCCCAGTTATCCGTGTTAAGTTCATCGAGTAATTTTTTTCGTGTTTTTCTTTCGACGGTTATTATAGAATGTTTATATTTTGCTTTAGTAGTATTGTAACATTCCTGCTCTACTCTGATGAAGCCCCACGATACGTGGCAAAACGTTGGCAACTACAGTTACCATTTTGACACAGTCTAATCCCGGAAAACGTTTTTGTTTTAACAATATTATTACATTATAGGTAATGGTACACTGTAAAAAATTCCCTTTCAATGAAATTTGAAAAACACATAGTGATGATTCTTCTAAACCGATATGTCTGACGTTACATCAAAGAAATGAGGATCGAGAAATAACTGGAGTCATTAACTAACCAGGTTTTCCCGATGGGTCATCTTCTTCAATGGAAAATTTACTTCTTTTGAAGCTTGCATTCCAATTTTTGACGGTCGCATACGAAGGACATTGATCACCAAGGGTATTAAGCATATCTTCGTAAATTTGCTGACCTCTTAACCCTTTTAAATACAGATACTTGTTTTTACAGAGAACCGTCTTTTGATCAAAAACAGAGATTTGAGATTAATTCTGCAGGTGTTGCAAATTAGTAGGTGAAGCCATTAACCACACATTTTTTGAGCTAAAATTATTGGATTTTCCTGATGTCACTTCTAATTTACTGTATATCTCTGATATTCTTTACTGCATATTTCTTGTCAATTATGTTAATGCATTTTGTTATAACCGCTCTGTAATAAAGTTGTAATATCTTGGAAACCAAGCCTCAAATCAAAATTTTCCAAGAGGGAAAAAAGTTTTTTTTAAATACCCCATAGTTTTATTATATTTAATAACGTCCTTATGAATAGGAATAGATTTGATTTTACATTTAATCGATTCTTTTGACATACCATTGTTACCAACTTTAAGTAGATAAGCTTTGGGTGCTATAATGAACACGCTCCGATTGTTTATAGCACCTGTTTGAGTGCTGAAATAATGAAATTATAGAAGTAAAATATAAAAAAAAATATTGATACTATAGGCGTGCGTAGAAAAAAGATTGGGGGGTGTGTGTGTGTTAATATGAACTTACCGCTTTCCCCCTCGCCGTTTGTGCTTGAACTATTTTCACTAAAATTATACAGAAAGTGTGTCGACTTAAAAGAAACATCTGTACCCAATTACAAATAAATATCTGTACAAGTACGGGAGTTATTAATAAAAATCAATTTTTTGACACCTTGTATTTTGAAAACGACACTTCCATATTAAAAGTGGCATCAGGAAAGTCCAATTATTTTAGCTCAACAAATGTGTGGTTAATGGCTTGACCTACTAATTTGCAACACCCTGTATATCATTCATAAAAAAACCAAATTAGCTGTCATAAAAAATCAGGTTTCACTTAGACATTCTGTTTACTTCGTATACTACTGTACGTAGCTACATTAATCATTTTTGTCCACATTTAAAGTATCGTATGTCTAAAAATATTTTCTTTTTCTGATTCAGGGTATGACGTTTCCAGCACTAAGCGCAATGATCTCAAAATGGGTACCCTTATGCGAAAGATCTAGAATAGGTACCTTAGTATATTCGGGCGCTCAAATGGGCAACGTCATTGGTAACGCGTTAAGCGGTTTCATCATCGACTCCACCAAATCATGGGAATCTGTATTTTACGTATTTGGCACATTCGGCATTCTTTGGTTTGTTCTATGGGTAATTTTATGTTATTCCGATCCAGATTCTCATCCATTCATCACTGATCAAGAAAAAATCTTTTTAGAAAAAGAATTAAGTATGTTCAACTTATTGCGACTAATTATGTTAAAAGAAAGTTTTCAGCTGGTATATCAAAAGAAAAACGGAATGTACCTTGGAAACATATTTTTTCATCGACACCATTGTGGGCGTTGGTTGTTGCACAATTAGGACACGACTGGGGATTGTTCACCATGATCTCGGATCTTCCAAAATATATGAAAAGTGTTTTAAAGTTTAACGTTAAAGAAAGCGGGATCTGGGCATCTCTTCCTTACTTGGTGATGTGGATTGTCGCAATGTTGTCAGGCTGGTTGTGCGACCATCTCATTGTAAAAGATTACATGAAGATTACCTTTGCACGAAAATTCTTTACGACCATAGGTGAGTAGGTGTTAATTTGTACTTGTAGAGTAATAGATTGATTTGCAGCATCCATCGGCCCCGGCATTTTTATATTAGCTGCGTCTTACGCCGGATGTGATCGCATGTTAACGGTAGTGTTTTTTACTATCGGAATGGGACTTATGGGTACGTTTTATTGCGGGATAAAAGTAAATGCGCTAGATTTATCGCCAAATTTTGCTGGTACTTTAATGGCTATCGTGAATGGATTAGGTGCACTTAGCGGAATAATTACGCCTTATCTAGTAGGAGCTTTAATAAAAGACGTAAGCCTAAAAAACTTCAATGACTACAACTCAATTAATTTGTTTTAGCAAACTCTCACTCAATGGAGGTCAGTTTTTTGGATTACTTTGGGTGTGTTTATGTTGACGAACGCTGTGTACGTAATATTTGCTAGTGGGAAGGAGCAGTGGTGGAATTCGTTTAGCGTTAAAAATGATGATGAATAAATAATAAAGAATGTAGAAGTTGTTAAATTATAAAAATATTTTTTTCTAGCAAATTTAATTTTTTGTCCATTTTTTATACATGTTTAACGTTCAAGTTGTTCATAAAGATTAACTAAATTGTATGACACCTAGAATGTTTATAAATCAAGTAACTATTAAAAATTGTAGTTGAGGTCATTGTGTAGAAACGTTGATCAAGAAAACTCTAAGTTCTCCGCCATACAAAGAATTGTTACCAATCACGTATATTAATTTATTCCGATTTACTAAAACAAGAAGGCATACCCCCTCCAATGTCATCAGTATAACGGTAACCGCTGGGCGAGAACAATATTAAAGAATAAAAACAAAGAAATAAGTTAATTAAGTAATCTATGTGTAACAAGCCAGCACTGATCTCTCTAAATTGCGGTTTACGGAATATGCCTCCTCAAATGATATCGGTGACTCCAGATTTAATAGCAAATGACGAGGGTTTTTTTAGTGGGTTGGTAATAACATTTAGCAACCCGACGCTTCAGGCCAACCTTAACCTGTAAATTTTTCCTTCTTCTCTTTAAACTAAATAGCCACCTTTCGTCATCGTTACGATATATAATTTAAATAAATCAGGGCCGTATGTCATCATGTTGCATGTTGCATATTTCACCTACGCCTTTCACCTTGCACCGGATTTTCGGTTCACGAAGTGACAAGTTAAAAATTGCAGGATGGAAAATGATATGTTTTTAGAAGTGAAGGGAGATTTTTTGTGTCGGCAAAGTGAAATTTGAAAAAATAAAAATGCAATTTCTTGAATATTGCGGTGGTTTTGTTGGGAGGGTAGTCAATCTACAATTTTTTTTTTGCTAGTCCTATTCACACGAAATAGTTCCAAACTTCCGGTTTTGTGCCAGAATGGACAGTTCGAGTGATGAAAAATAAGGTTAAGTGAGAAATAAAATGTATAGGACCAGGATCAATTTTAGTAATCTAACTGATAGAAAGTTTGTGAGAAATTTTCGACAACTTGAGTGGGAGGAGGTGGATTACGTCTTGTCCATTATTGTGCCGTCACTGAGCACGACACGAATAAAAATCTGGCGCTTAATCTCCGGCAACAGTTATTAGTTAGTCTCCACTTTCTGGCTATTGGATGTTTTCCTCAAGATTTAGGATCTCGGCTGGAAGGTGGGTGAACAGGGTGGTGACAATAATTATGGAAATACTGTCTTAGCCCTGACCTAAGTATGCTTCCAACATTGCATCGGATTTTTTTAAGAAGAGAGGGTGTCCTTGCGTTTGATGCTGAAGTGATGTGACCTTGATCAAAATTTGGGCTCTTTCAGAAAACGAAGAGCAATACGTGGATGGTGCAGGATCACACTCCCTTAACGTAATGATGATTGCGGGTCTTGATTATAGCTTCTATTGCATCAATGCCCGTTTTCTTGGAAGCGTTCATTATGCTCGCGTATTGCGTTGCTCCTCTGTTTGAAACGAGTTTGAAAACGCAGTATTTTAAGTTGGTTATGTTTGGAGTAATACGTCATAAAGATGAAACATTAGTAATTAAAATTAGTACATATTGATTCTGCTTATGGACTAAAATCGCGGTTGATTCCTCCATACTACGACAACCCCAATGACCCCGCAGATCAACCAGAGCAACAGGGCCCATAAGTAAACCCGAAGATTAGTGGAGTGTGTGTTTGGCATTTTGCAAAATCGCTTTAATTGTTAAGGAGACTGCGTGTTGAGCAGTGCTTCGCAGCATTGAATGTTGTAACGTGTTCAACACTCCATAACATTGCAACAAAGGTAGATTTTTATTAGAAGGGGAAGATGAAAAGCAGGAGCAACAATAGTAAGCTGAACCTCAAGGCAGCAAACAATTGGATGAGACGGATGCTACGAAAATCTCGTTACATTTATTGTGCCTATTGTATATGTGTTGTTTTTATTTTAAAATTAGTAGTGTCAAGAGTTTTGAGGATAAATGTTAAAATTTTATAAATAAGTTAGTTTTTACAAGCAAAGCATTTGGTAAAATAATAGAAACCTCGTTTTTGTAAATTTTTGTTTTGTCTTCATGATTCTGACTGACACGTGTGAGAGGAAAATAATCTTAAAGTGACTTAAAGTGAGAAATAAAAAACTCTACGTTGATAAATGTTAATAATAATAATGAATTTGCGGAGTAAATCTCCTCTTCAATCTCCTTTTAGGAGAATTTCCGGCAGAAGTTTCCTAGACAGACTACTGTTGAGGTTGTGCTGAGCTGGAGGTTTCAGGAAATCAAATAGAACTTTTTGGCCTTTGAGAAGAACTGGAACCTGGAGACGAGCTTGTTCTAGGTTGAACGTAAGAATAGCTTGGTGTTTGAGACATTTGAAAATAAATAAACTGAAGCTAGAAGGTACTTCTAAGCAATCGGATGGCAGTGTTTAGGGGTGACCTAAAAGTGCTTATTGATACTGAACGTCCGTGTCAAAAATGAAATTGATGGTTTCATTTTCCCTATGATTGTAAACCACTTATCCAACGAGAAGCACTTGCACCACCGGGAAATCTGCCAGTTGCCACTTTCTTCCTCGTCCGGTACATTTTTTTTGCGTTTTCCACTTTCTTTAAAATTTAACTCTTTCATACGGAACCAAATTGATCCTTTAAGTACTTCAAGTTACGAGTAGCATTTATAATTTCCAAACTCTCAGCTTTGACAGCGACTTCCTCCCAGGTCGCATTTTACCTCGCTCTGTCAATTTCGTTGCTAAAACGAACAAAAAGAATTTCCTTTCTCTCCTCATAAACTCTCAAAGAGCCAATTTTAAGTCGTCCACCTTCCTAAGCCGTCCTACAAACATTTTTACAACTACTTTCCTCTGAAACTTTAATTTGAGTTCAGAAGTTGAACTACAGGCGCAAAGATAATCCTACAAACTTTTCTCTACATCCACAAAAAAAAAGTTGCAAAATATTTATTGTTGAATGAAAATGATACTATGTTGAAACGCTTTCCCCGATAACCCGACACTTTCATACTTCATTAGCATATTGCACCCTAAAAAGTCCTCTGGTAATGAATAAATTAATAGGTTTTGTTATTTTTTCGGTTTGATTTTCAGACTTTTTTAAGCATCTGCAAATCAAAACTGTGCACCAAGGGTTTAGAGAAGGAAAATCTAGTGAAAGTTAACTAGAGTAGTCAGTTCATACTTAAGTCTTTCACGTCTCTATGAAAACATTTCACGAGATCCCTATGAGAATAGAAAATATTGGGATAGAATATATCATCGAGATATATTTCTTTCTCATGGGTACGTCCATTATAGCCGGTAAAAAAACTCCGACTCTCTTCACTTTAACATAAACAAGGCATTATGCAATTAGAAAGTAGTTTATAACCACTTGAAAATGTAATTGACGAAGAACGACGCCTTCACAATGACTACGCATTTCTGCTAATAGCAACAGATCAACGAGAGTTAATTAGAAAATAAATAATATGGGTAAAGTACATTGTCTCGTATATTGTAATTAATTTGTTGTTTTTCTTTGTTCTTTATTTTGCGTATTTGTTGTTAATTTTATACTTCTCTTTTTTTCTTTTTCGTTTTATTCTCTATAAATATAATTTTTTTTATTGTTTTTGATATCTTCTATTTTACTAAATTGTATCACTTTTCTTTTTTTCATCTGTATTTGTCGTTATTTTATTTTAGATTTGTACTTTATTATTAAAAAACCTAGTTTACCCCAAAAATGTATTTCTTGTTTTGTTTAATTAAAAATTTAATTTTTTGTTTATTACGTAGACAATTATTATTTGATAATAGTAGATTCTGCAACAAGGTTAGAATGAAAATTCTGTACGGGTGGAAAATTTTGGACGCGAGCTTAAGAGAGCGTGAGGAACCACGAGTAGATCGAATTTTCATTCTGATCAAGTAAAGCCTGCTACACACGTAACGATATATCGTAGCGATTAATCTGTGTAAGCCAATTTGTGCAGATTTATCGATCGTGTATATGATAAATAGTTGCAGATTATCGTTCCTTGGTGGTAGTTGCAATTTCTATTAGATAAATCGTTGTCGTTTATCGTCGCGTGTGGATGGTGATCGTTCCGTTCGCGCCAATACGTCACGGAGCTCGCTTGTGTGCGCACGTGCTGATCTCTCTCTGTAAAATGACTGAAGAAGAAAGAAGTGGACACTGTGAATAACTGCAAGAATTCATAGAGAGCTACAGAAGCGATGCCTGCCTTTGAAAGACTAAATCCAAGGATTACCATGATTGAGACAAAATGCCGCCTACAACAGGCTAGTCAAAAAATATAAAGCCATCGATTCAAATGCTAAGCAATGATGACATCAAATAACTATGCAAAGCACAGGCTGCTCTTACGACTGACCCAATAGTTTCAGGCGACAGGTTCATTTGTGTTCTGTAAATTTTGAATCTCGCCGCTAGTACGCCAAACGCATTTCGACTATGCGGCGGCCTCGCGATGTCCGATAATTATATATCTTCTTGATTCTACTGTCTAAGCCATTTTGCCGAAATGGTTTCATCATGTCCTTTCTCAGAGGAAACGCGTCATCAGCTGCAAATACATACGGCAGTATTTGTGGACTATTATCAACCTTTCTGCTGTAGGAATGTTTTTCAAGTTTTTTATAAAATTTCGTATTCAACAATACCCCACCATCAGAAACCCTGCCAGTTGTTCCAATAAAATCAATTAACAAGAATCTGTATTTTGCATCAACGATTACCATCAATACCATACTGTGTCTATGTTTATAGTTATAATAAAATGAGCCACTATTGCTTAAAGGCACGATTTAAACGTGTTTACCATCAATGGCACCCAAATAGTGAGGAAAGTTCCATTTCTGCTTGAATTCCCTCGCTATTATTCTCCAATGTTGTTCTGTTTTTGGAAACTGTAACAAAATAAGTACATAATTATTAGTCTTTATTTAAGGAATATAATATTTAATCTATTCTACAGACGCAGTCAACCACTAGCATCGGCTTATCGAGCAACGAACAAGACACACAAACCCCGAACCGTTCTGACAGCGACCAAGACACACCAACACTGAACTATTCTGACAGCGAACGAGACACACCGACCCCGAACCGTTCTGACAATGAACGAGCTACACCAATGTCGAGTGGTAGTCGGACAAGACCAGGGAAAAGTACATTAACCAAAGACATAATTAAATCCGTAAATTATCGTTTTAAACGGCCTAAACTCCCCGATAATCGTTTTGAGGTTTTGGAAAAATGTTGGGATGAAACTACATGAGTTACCGAAAGAACAGAGAATCATAGCAGAAAAAATAATTAACGAAATTCTGTTCTTGGGTAAAATGGGTAGCTTACCTATGTCACACACTGTAAAAAACGTTGACTATGCCAACACTAGTTTTTCCTTTCAACCATACACTCAAAACTTTTCCACTCAGCCACACCAATACCTTTCACCAACCACACACTAAAACCTTTCCACTCTAGCCACACACTCAAAACCTTTCTACTCAGTTACACAATCAAACCCTTTCCACTCAGCCACATTCAACACTTCAAACACCTTTTCACTCAGCTACACCAATACCTTTTCACTCAACCAAACCAAGAATCATCATGTGTATCATCAATGAAATCTACATCACCATTATACCCTGATCATGCACAATCTGACGATACAATTGGTTTCTATTTCAATAATTGTAATGATAAATAAAATCACTTGTATTAATTAATAAATAATTTGATGATTACAGTATTTTTTATGTCTCATGCTTATCTTTAAGTACTTTTTCCCTAGAACCTCATACAAAGCACCACAGGTTTCAGGAATAATTTGACTAGGAGCTTGCGGTGATATTATTGTAGAAAACTTCATACATTCGTAGGAACGACCTGTGGCTAAAAATCGCAGTGTAGCAGATAATATTTCATGAGGACTTATTGCTTCTCTTATGACAGTATCTTGTTTTTGTATTAGTGGAGTAACTGAAGCCAGCAGATTTGAGTATGTCTCCTCATTTATCCTCAAATAATTATGTCAATCTTTCTGAGCGAATTTCAACTCATTTAATAAGTTGGCCCAAGATGAGACCTATCTTTTCAGAAAGTCCATGACCTGAGGGAGCCTGGTCACACACAAGAATTCTTGGAAAAAAGTTGCGGAACACAGTCTCGAGATTACGGCAATTTTTAAACATGGGCAATAAATGACTTGCATAACTTACTGCCAGATTCCGTGTTCCAGTTAACTCGACGAGCCTTTTTCGATTCCATTTGGGATTGAAATTCAATGGCACAACCACAGAAGAAGAAGTAGAAGGAATTGCACTGTCACACATTTTGATTAATTGAAAACAATGACTAATTTGAGGGGTTGTTTTCTCATAGTTTCAATATTACCTAACCTAACCTAACTTAACAACTGTGCACGGCGATGCAACCCATCCTAAATTAAATAGAGGCGAGTGACAGGCCTTTCTTGAACAACTGTGCACTTCTAAAAACCTAACCCCCGACTGTGCACCGAGAAACCTTACCCCGACTGTGCACGGCGGCTTTTGATTGAAAAATCACTGAAAATTTTTTTTATAAAATACTACCAGTTCGCAACTTTTTTCAAAAATTATTGCGTATTCGTATTCCCAGGTCATGGGCTTTCTAAATATAGGTCTCATCGTGTGGGCCAAACTTAACTCAAGTGCGAATTTCACCATTTACTGTTGCTATGAGAAAATAGTCATTTTCTGAGCTGCCTTACACCAGACCTCCGCGCCTTTTTTTCTTTAAACACATAACTTAGGCCTAATATAGCAAGTGCCTCATCATCTTCCATCGTGGATGACATGTTTCTTGCGAGCGTCTTCTGGTGGAGAACTGACGATCGACGTCGATATCGGAGGCGTGTGGAGATATTCTATGGAACGTTCGATTAATTTGCACAGTCTGAAATCGCTATGATATATTGTTACGTATGTAGCAGGCATACCATACCGTATTTTCTCCACGATCACATATCAATTTACTTCCTCGATTTTTTTTATACATTTTATCAAATTTAAATTAATACTCTTGCCTCAAAACATCGAAAACGTTGCATTTACATTTGACACTGATACTTCAGAAAATCATGGTTGTCTAATTAGTTTGTTTAGCATAATTTGGCAGAATATTTATTCCTGTTGACATTGCTTAGTTTATACTATTTATACGTGTCCCTTATTACACGAGATGTCGTTAGACACACATTTCACTTAATCTTCATTCTGTTACTAGTTACTGAATGAAAATACACGCAAAACTCATAAGAAGCAAATGGTTAAAAATAAATATTCTATAAACAAGGGTGAGAACTTTGTCTTTCTATTATTAAAAATGATTTCAGAATTACTATATTCCACTAATGATCGTGGAGAATAGTAGATTCTGTAATAAGGTTAGAATGAAAATTCTGATACTAGTGGAAGAACTAGAGTAGAGTGTAATTTTCATTTTAATCGAGTAACAGACCATGTTTTCTCCACGATCATATCTGATTCACTCGATTTTTTATTCATTTTATAAAGTTTAAATTAATTCTTGCTTCAAAACACCTAAAACATTGCATTTGCATTTGACACTGACAGTACAAAAAATCATGGCTGTCCAATTATTTTGTTGAGCATAATTACAGAATAATCATTCTGTTACCATATAGTTATTGAATGAAAATACATGCAAAACCCATAAGAAGCAAGTGTTTAGAATAAATATTCCATTTCAAGAGCGAGAATTTTTTCTTTATGTTATTAAAAATGATTTCAGAATTACTATATTCTACCGTTGATTGAAATATTGGTACCAATATTTCAATCAACGATTCTACTAATAATCGTGGAAAAATTATTTCTAGAGATTATTGTTTTTTATTTGATATTCATTAAATTAAATTTTGTTGCAATAAAACTTATGTAGCGACAAGATTTGTTTAATCGAATTCGGATTTAAAGATAATTAAAGTAGTCTACATCTACATCTTTGAAAATCACACTTTTTTATTGCCAAATCTGAGTAGTAGTACAATATTTTTATTGAAAAAAAAACCTTCTAAGAAAAACACAATCTGAAACAGTATCGTACGATAATACGGGCGTTATTAAAATATCTATTTTTTTTCGTTGTTAGTTTTGCTTTCGATTTAATCACCAACCAAAGATTTCACAAACACCCATTTTAAAAGATCCATCCAGTTTCGTTTCTATAGAATCAAGAGGCAACGTAAACAAGGTAACCGAAGATTTTGAAAAGACGCTACAAATATAATAAACGTGTCCCTATCAATGTCTCATAATAATAATGATAATGTGGTTTCGGCAGCAGATGTTGGTTTAGATGGTACAAAGACGAGGTGCCCTAAAATGTAAGAATATCTGCCAAGAACTAAAAGGCGTTGCACGTACTTTGATTTATCACTTATACAAATTTCGCACCACTATTCGATATTCAAAAAAGAGGGAAAAACGAGATTTTTTTTAGAAAATCACCTACAGTTTGACATAAATACTGTACAAAAACAGACCACCTTTTAGCTATTGAACTGAACAACAAGAGATAAATATTGACTTTCGGTGTTTAGGTGTATAATTTGACGTTTCGCTTTTCAGAAACGTTTTTGTCAACGATGTCGGCAAATTCCAGCACGTCCTCGTAGTCAGGGACACTTGGAACAATGCTTAGTTAATCATCGAGTGATTCAATTATGATAAAAGCTAAGCGAAATCTTTTTACAAGTCATGCTTCAGGTAGACAATGCGATGGTAACCAAATTAACATCACGAATAGCAAATGTAAAACTTAATTTAAAATGTACCGACTTAAAAATTAGTTGGAACAGTGACTTAGTAACTATTTTTCTCGAAATTTTGCCTAAAGGATGACGAACATTTTTCACAGGTGGCAGGGTGCATTAATACATATTAAAACAGCAGAATTCTTATGAATTAAAACTAAAGGGCAGATGTTACTCCAATAAAAATCTTAAAAAATTAAAGGACCACATCTTTCTGAGGCGATAAATTTTAAAGATTGCTGCATTCGAAGACAGCTGCAGGGTGAAAACTTATCCCTCGCCACAAGACTTCCTAACCGTAATTAAATTTTGTAAGTATTCGATGCCCAAGTGTATTTTCCTTCAATTATAAAATAATTAAATCGAATAATGTTTTTTCTCGTGTCGAAATTGAACCGCTGGCCCTGACTGGTAGAAGTACAATTGGGACCTTTTTTATTCATGATTTCTGTTAATCCCAGGAGGGCGACCACCCGAGGTGTCAAAGGATTAGATTTATATCGACGTTCATTATTCATAGAATCGTGACTTTAAATTGCTTTTTAATGCTGAATGCTATTTGGTTTGATCTTTGTTGATTGGTCCAGACGAAATTATATTTCGTCTTAAAGTAAAATTTGGTTTGGTAATGTAAAGAAGCCGATTATTACAATGGTAACACATGCCCTCCATTAGTTATAGGTATAACTAACGCATTCAGTTAAGGGTATTGTTACCAATTTTTAGGGTCGAATGTTACAAAGGAAACCGAACAAATTATTTGGTTTATGAGAAAGTCACTAACCTCGAAACGATACGTCTTATTCGACCGCATTCTAAGATTTTAAGGCTATTCAAAATCACTTCAAATCACTTTAAAATTCTCTACAGAAACTGATTTCTTTCATTTAGTTTTCTATTGATTTTAAATTTGTAGACTAAGGGACAGGCACATGCTTTTTTTGACAAAGCACTGCGAAATTTATACGCCGCCCTTAGGAGTTCAGAAATATAAAACGATTCCAATTTCTGTCACGAAATTTTAATAAGCGGATTCAAAGTGGGCGAGTGACTAACTCACAATAACTTAATAAATTGAAATGGAACACGCTACTGTTTAAAAAACACAATCATCATAATAATAGAATATTGGGATGCATCCTGCATAATTATGCTGAAAGTTGTTTTAAATAGTATTTGATTTTACTAGAAGTTAAACAATGTAATTGTTAAGCTTAAAAGTTTGCTGGCCAGACGTGACCTTGAGCTGTGTAGATTAAGCTTTGAAACAATTATATTTTTTTCTCCTAACCGTGGAACTTTATAATCCCTCATTTTGACTAACTAACATCTGGTACTTTATTTCCTCTGAAATAAAATAAAGAAATACCGATATTTTTTGAAATGTTATTTTTATTTATTTCATGTTAACATTTAAAAACGTACGTCAATTTTCGTTAGAGCTTTTTATGTGTGTTTTTAGGCGCTTTTAATACAAATATAAAATATGGAAGGTGATCAGTACCTTACAGTACCCCATGGTCAACAAGAAAAACATGTTGTTCCTGAGAATCACCACTTTGGTTTCCGGACCTGGTCATCAAGACCCTTCCGGATAATTAGGAAAAAATGTACAACACAATTTCACAAAACACAATCACACACTAATATAGGGCACACAACAAATATTCTACAAATTAATGTTGAGGGATTGAGTAAGGACAAATCAGATTTCTTGTCTAATCTTTGTTTCAGGAATAGGGTCGATATTTTACTTTTACAGGAAACACATTGTGGAGATGAGACAAGTATACTCAATAAAGGTAAAGTAAAAGGTTTTCAATTAGAAGACTTTATTGAGAGCCCCATTCATGTAATAGCAACGTTTATTAAAGAAAATATTCAATACACAATATACAAAAAAGTATAATAATCTATGTGTATATGTTGGTGACTTTAATTGTCACAACACATTATAGGGCTACAAAGACAACGATATCAATGGAATAACGTTACAAACATGGATGCGAATTTCAAAATATATATTTAGAATACGATCCAAGAGACAACCAAATATTTTACTCCGGTCAATGGCAAAACGATTACAGCCTGGACCTGTGTTTAATATCAATGGATCGTGACATCGTTCCATTACAATCAACACGTATGGTATTAAACGATTTTTCAAGAAGTCAACATAGACCTTCGCTAATACAAATTGGACTTCAAATTCCGTTTGTAGAATCTTTAGGAAAACTAAGATGGAATTTTCAAAAAGCTAATTGGATACATATAGAACATCTCTCGATTCTATTCTTAGATGGATACCACCGGTTTCTGATAATTATTTTAAGTTTGTAGGTGTTGTCAAATGTGCAGCAAAAAAAATCATTCCACGTAATTTTCGACAGGAATATGTCCCATGTTCGTCAACTGAAACAAACAGATTGTACAAATCATATTTAGAAAATCCAAATAAAGAAAATGGAAATGCTGTACTGTCACCTCTAAATAATGGAAGAAAAGAGAAATGGAATTCATTAATGAAAAATATGGACTTCGACTTTTAAATAAATTAGGTTCTACAAATCAATCTTCTAAAACAAATACAAAAATTTCTCCAAATTCTATTACTTCTCGGTTGGTTAATGTTTCAAAATTAGTAAAAGTGGAGAAATCGATTATCACAAAGATGAAAAAGTGTCTACAGAAGAAAAGAAAATCTACACCTATCTCAGGAGATCTATCCAGACCTTTTACTGTAGAAGAGCTAAAACATGCATTATAAAAGACCAAATCAAAGAAAGGTGCTGGGTTTGATGGAATACATCCAGAATTTCTAAAAATTTGGAAATTACTCTTTGAAGTGGCTACTTATGTTTCTCAATGATATTTATAATACAGGTAAGTTACCAACAGATTTAAAGAAATGTAAAGGCGTGGCAATTTTAAAGAAAAATAAATCTCCTACATACCCAACTTCTTATCGTCCAATAAGTTTGTTAAGTGTAATTTATAAGGTTTTGAAAAGATTGATTTTTCAAAGAATTAATCACGAATTAAACAAGCAGGATTTCAATCCGGTAGAAGTTGTTGTGATGAAGTATTGGCATTAACAACACATATCGAAGCTGGATTTCAGAAGAAACTTAAAATGGAGTCTTTTTAGATTTAACTGCTGCATACGATACCGTGTGGAAAGAAGGTTTACTTTTTAAATTGTTTAACGTTATTCCTTGTTCCAAAATTATTTCTTTTATTGAAAATATGTTGTCTAATCGGAAGTTTAGAGTTTTTGTTGGAGATAAAAGCAGTAAATTTAGATTTTTAAATAATGGTCTTCCACAGGGATCGGTTCTTGCACCTATTCTTTTTAATGTATATATTTCTGATCTTCCTTCTTTACAATGTCGAAAATTCGTCTACGCCGATGATATGGCAATTTCATTTCAACATTCGGATTTTTTCGAAATTGAAAATAAACTATCTGATGATTTGCGTATTATGGAAAATTATTTCAAAAAATGGCGATTATGCCCCAATCTTAAAAAACAGAGGTTTCTTGTTTTCATTTAAGTAATAGAGAAAAAAGTAGAAAACTTAATGTTATCTTTAATAATACAAAGTTAAACCATAATTTTAACAGTTTATCTGGGAGTAACTTTAGATACGTTTTTAATTTACAAAGATCATTTAGAAAAAGTCAAACAAAAATGAAAACAAGAAATTCAAAAATTAGCTGGAACAACTTGGGGAGCAGATGTAAAGACACTTCGTACAGCTGCATTGGCATTAGTTTATTCTACAGCAGAATATTGTGCTCCTGTCTGGTTGAATAGTTATCATACAAAAAAAATAGATGCCCAGTTGAATTGCACTATGCGTATAATTAGTGGAACCATTAAATCTACTCCTCTCGATTGGCTTCCTGTTCTTTGTAATATTACTCCATCGAACATTCGACGAAAAGCTGCGTTAAAACGAGAATGGGATAAATGCCAACTTAACAAAAACTTACCAATTTGGAATGACATTGACAACCCTCCTGCTAAAAGACTTAAATCTCGAAGTCCTATATGGTTGCAAGACTACTTAAGTACGGCTTTTTCTGAAGTTGAAGAGTGGAAAAATTATGGTCTGGAGTTGATGTTTTCAATAAACATCTCATTGATGATCCAACAATAGAAGTTCCGGGCTTTGATCAAAAACAGAAAAATTTGGTCAAAAATAAATCGCATAAGAACAGGCCATTCAAAATGCAACTCTATGTTGTTTAAATGGGGTGCGATTTCTAATCCAAATTGTGACTGTGGAAACCAATCGGAGACCGTTACACATATTGTAGAGGATTGTCAATTAACGAAGTTTAAAGGAGGGTTTCCAAACATTCATAATTTAACGGATGAAGCAAAATTATGGCAGCAATATTTTGTATTCTTGTCTTGATTATCTGTTTTTCCATTATTTTGTTTAGCTATTTCTTTAACCTACTATTTTTTTCGTCATTGTCGTGACTGGCGCTTAGACCGGTCCATTATATGTCGTCATACAATGGCTGTCCTGTTATATTTTATGTTCTTATTTACCACGAATTTATTATTTCCATTGATGATAATGAGTAGAATATTGATGGTTGAAGACCCATTTCCATTAAAGCTACTGACGGTGTTGGTTGTAGCTTTGTTCCTCTTGTCGCTTAAAATTTGTTCAGCAATTTACATTTTACTTTGAACTGAAGATACGTTTCCAGATTTTAAACCACCAATACTTTTGTTAAATTAGCACCACTATCTGCCAAAAAAGTTCTTTTCATACAGTGCCCTGTATATAAGTAAGCATCATGACACTTTCAGTATGTTGCGATAATGGAAGGTGTTTCGCCTAAATTATTTTTTCCTACTGGTTGAGTGGAGCATTTTCCATTTTTGTAAAATTGAAAAAAGCGTCTATGGTTGATGTGCGGTAGTCTAAAAGATGCATAGTTTTCTATCCACCTATGATTTGTCCTTAGGATTTAAAATGTTGAAACACCGATCATCTTGGTTTTTGTATCTTTTATATTAACAATTATATCTGCTTCTTCATCTGGAGTAACATATACTGACAAATTTAAGAGTTCTTCATCTCATCACTCCAGCAATGCCTATCATTATTCCCACCGATTAAAAAATGTCAAATAATAATTACTGTAAATTTTCTAATAAATTGTTTGCTGGAGTTTCTTTGGTGAACTGCATAACTTAATGTCTACTGATAGTTTTTGGTTTTTTTGCTATATAACCTTACAAATTTCGTTTCAGAAAAGCTATTAGCTTTGAAAATTTGATGATGTTTACATTGTGACGAATAAGTACGTTTCATTAAAGTTTCGAATAGTATGTCCAAACGGACGAGGCTTGGTAAGTTTCAGAGACTTCAGAAAAATTAACCAGCAAATCATCTTCACAAGCAATATTTTTAATACCTACTTTCTCAAACCACTTGAAAAATTGTTGGTAAGTCTTAACCAACAGAAAAACACCAAAACTGCAGTTTTTGGTGTTTTTCTGTTGGTTAAATAGACGCTGCAGTTGGTGTTCCTTTCCTTTGATTGGTAAGTCTTTTTATACACATTTTTCGATTTCTTCCAAAGTAACTGCCAATTGCTTTTTCAGTAATGGCCAAAGATATATCCAAATTTTACTCGTTATATTTATTTGTACCCATTTGAACTAATAATTGTTCTTCAAAGCTTTAACTGTGTGAATTTAAAAAAAATTTAACATATAAACAAACTCGTTTCCATAATAAAAAATTTTGTATGCATCTCTGGAATAAATCTCATTTATCTCTCAAATGAAAATGCTGTCGGATCTCTACGATCACCTCGGGAATATCTTACATTCTTGGGATTACTATGGTGGTTTATTCCATATTAACTCCAAGTAAAATATACTATTTTTTCTTCAAGCGTTTATTGCTGGTTTTCATGTATTATTCTCAAATTTTGGAGATTCTCGAATATTATGGTGACTTTTAATCCTGGAAGAATCAGGTTTGTACTTTACTGTTTCATTTATTACAATATGACATAGCCGTGGTACCACCTAAATAGTTGTGAAAACAAAAGAGCTGTTGCTTTAGACAATAAATAGCTTTTACCGTCTGCCAGTATTTCAATAATATGCCGCTTAAATGTCGCTTGAAGAAAATAGTAGACTATTTTACTAGGAGTTAAACAATATAATTGTTGAGCTTCAAAGTTCGTTAGCGAGGCGGTAGCCAAACCAACAAATTAAACGAACCAATTATATTTTTTAACTCCAAGTAAAATATATTATTCGTTCTTCAAGCGTTTATTGCTAGTTTTCATGTATTATTTTCAAATTTTCGAAATTTTCGAGTGTTATAGTGACATTTATTCTCGGCGAATGAAGTTGGTACTTTACTATTACATTTATAATATGACGTAACCGAGGTACCAACCTCTAAATAGTTGTGAAAACAAAAGACCTGTTGTTTTTAGTGTTTAGACAGTAAAAAGCCTTTTTCATGCCTCCGGTCATTATTGACAGTTTTGTAGGATTCAAAAGCCTAGACCTTACAAAAGTGACATTTGGTAAAATAACACCGAAAATGTCATTTTAATTTTAAATTTAAAAATTAAGTAGTTATGCAATGACAAGTGGGTACCAACCAAAAAAAATAAATCCCCAGCAATAAGTGATTGAACTAAATTAAAAATAATTTTGTAAATATTTTGAAGTTTGTCGGCATAAAAAATTTTGTAGATTACACGTCCAGAAAAAGTCTTGCGAGGATCAGTAAAATTAAGTTTTAGTATGGTGTAGGATAAAAAAATATATTATTCATATTCCAGATCTATCAAAATGTGTTGCGTTAAGGTACCGCCAACCTTGAATAACTACGTATAGTAGTTTAGTAGTAGTAGTTACTTACAAGTTTAACATTTCGGGCAGTAAAAACTCAAAACATTGAAACTTTGTTAATTGCTTTTTATTTATTTATTCCAATGATACATTATCAATTCTCATTATTGTATTGTACCCAGAAGATCAGTATAAATCTGTATAATGTGAGACAAAAGTCTTGTGCAATTGTGGATTGATTCGTCTTGACCAAACGTTTGTTTCAAGATTTCGAAAAACCACCAAAACATACCAACCCCGACCCACCCTAGTATTGATATCTAGTGGTATTGATTAATTGTGTAAAAATATTATAGAAGGTAGATAAGAACATAAACTGATATTATGTTACCGCGTCGTATTACTATTCTAACAAAACATACATTTAATAAACATCAAATTTGTGTCTACTTAAGCATCTGTAAGAATCTTGCGTAGACGTTGATTTGTCTCTATTTAACTACCATAGTTCTATTTTTTCTTCCTCCAGTTTCTCCGCTCTAATTGCTTTGGGATCTTCCTTGATGTCTTTTCTTTGGTCGAGGTTTACTTTATCCATACCCTCTTCCATATTCTTCTCATTTCTCATTCAAAGTATGGTCGATGAGATTTTGGTCAGTGTATATCTCTACCTACCTAAATTATGGTAGTGAAGTTTGGTAATAGCAGCCCATCTGTAACATATTAGGTCACGCCTTCTTCAACATTTTTAATGGAAAACATTGCTGTTACAAGTTACAAACACAAAGTTATGAACGTTAGGACAGTTGGCAATAGACGAGAGTTCCTGATAAGCAATAAAAAAATTCCGCATATTTACTGCTATTTCTCAAATCTCGCAGGACACATTCTTTTCTAAACTATAGAAAACAATAGAAATATTAGGTGTTAACAAGGTTCCCAAAAGTGAAATTAAAATATGTAAATAGAGTAACTGCCAGGAAATGTGTTGTGTCCTGTAAGGAATATAGTCGACAGCGCGCATTTGTACAATAGTGAACTTACACTCGAGTTCTCTCATTCCTGAAGAGTCCCAAAAGGTCGAAACAGCTATTGAGCAATTCTCGAGGGTCTGTATTTGGTATTAAAAACGCCGAAATAGTAATTAATAATTAATTGACATTAGTAACAATCAGATTTAGCGAAGAATTGAAAATAAACAGACCTGTTATCCTGAAAGTTTTAAAACAATTGAAATTATTAAGTTTACAAACATTTTTTCACAAAGGTGATTTACAACAAAAATTTATTTTATTCCTCTAATGTCAATAATAAAAGCAGAAAAGGTACGATCTCTCTCGGCCAAGTCATTCAGAAGTTACACGATTACTAACACCAGATACTACTCCGTATATAACAAACAGAAAATAAACCAAAAAAAGTTGCCTACAAAACTTATATGGCTTTGTAGAAGCATTTACTTGTAGTATTTAATACATAAAGGTGACCGAGAAAATTGCAGTCGATAAAAATAAATAATAAATTGGGTATTTGTTTTAATTTTTTTTAAATAATGCTAAACTTTTGGTTGAGGTCGTCGAAACGTCAATAACAATAGGTACCGTGTTTCATTGATTCGTTACCACCTAACTTCTACAGGCCCATTTCTTTGGGAAATTAAAAAAAATATTAAGGAGTTCATATCCTTGATTTACTATACTTAATACCTACCTTCCAAATTTTATTTTGATATCTTTAATAATTCTAGAGATATTCACTTGGTTCTACACATTTACTCATCATTGTATAATCACCGTCTTGTTGAAAACAGAAAGAAGATTATCGGGACTAGAAAACGAGATTCAAAAAATGGTGTCAAATGAATGGTATTTTATTGAAAAAATCCAAATTTAAGCACTCTTTTCAGTCACTCGATACATTTATAAGGGTCTCATAGAAAATGTTTTTCTGTTTATTTATTATATACATTCCTTTTATTTATGACAAAAAGTTTTTCATCATATGCATTACTTTGTTGTTCCACTTCCTTACCGCTTCTGTATCATTACTTAAATGCCAGTTTTTTGTTTTCTAAAATTTTGCATGATTTTTACTATACCTAGATATCTCTTATCTTTCTTTGCATCATGATCATGCATGTTATCTAAATATTTACATTCCATTCCTAGTTTATCGTCTTTTTGCTACACCAATTTCTCCAGAGTTATGAGCAGAAAGACGAGAGGCTGATGGGGTTGTAGGCCTTAGGGTTGCTAGTGCCTTTCTTCCCAGCCTATGGTATAAATACCATCCTTGTCGTTCTCCTCCTGAAAACCACCTTCCTGTCCACTGTGCTTGGTCATCTTCCAGTACTTCCATATTCTTCTGCACAGGGCTCCTGGAAGCCAGGGAAGTGCGTGTACAGAAGGAAAAGATGCCTCTGGTTAGCAACTTCCGTGACGCTACCGTTGTTCTCAATGTTTTAATTTTAAAAAACCGTTACTAATCCAGTAAAGGACTCTCTAACGTAAATTATAAATTTCTACACTTTAATTTAAATGAAATACCATATAATTTATTTTATACTTTTTTATGACCTTTCCAACAATATCACATTTTGAATTGCTAAACTAAAACAGTTATTCTCGATTAATACTAAATATTAAATTAGAAATGAATATTTGATTTATATTTATATTGGTAATATTTATACCTATGTTATTGATTAATTAGATTAAACTTTAAGTAATATTCAATATTGACTTATTTTATTTATAGTTTACTTTTACAACTCAAATGACTAATTGAGTCATCTTCAGAATTATTGAAATTAACAAATTTGACAAACGTTATAAATATAAATAAAATAAAATATTATTGCATATTTCTTATAGCAATTATTACTACTAAGCAAAATGAATAAAATATTTTCTTAGGTGGTCCTTTATCTGCAATCGTATTGTCATATTGTCCGTCTTGTAATCAATAGTTTTTTTCTGATTGACCAGTTACTTTTGTAAAAACTACAAAAAATAATGAAAATAATGTTTCGCAAGATAGGTACTTTGGTTAAGATTTGCAAATGTTTTTATTAAAGCTTCTGTTCGCTATAGAGTAAATTTTCAAAATTGTAATTTGTACTAAAGAACTAAAGTACTAAAAATTAGAGTGACACTGTTGAAGTCATTATTAATGAATAAATATTTAATATTATTTTTTCTTTTAATAAATTGAAAATAAGGATTCTTTAGATTTACGAAGGGAAATATGAAAAATATTTCTCTTAGGGGGATATGAATGTGTTGTAACATATCGTAACCAAGGTGATAATAGTCAATATTGTGTCAGTCAGAAAAAATTTAATCTAATTAATTTATAATACGTCCTGGTTAAATGTCGCCAAGATTTCGCCCTTGATAAAACTCACTCTTGCTGGGCGAAACGTCGGCGACATTTGACCAGGACGTTGTGGTTTTTATACTCTCACGTCTACCTAAAGGAGTCGTTCTAAGGGACAAAAATTTTATTCATCACAATTTTGAAGGATTAAAAAATTATTTCAAAAAAAAAAATGTTTCCCCTTACATGTGCCTATCCCCTTCCTCCCCCTTTAAATTTATTATTAAGTTATTTTAGAGATAAGAAACAGTATAACGTCCAAATCAGCAGTGGATTTCAAATTTTAAAAAAATTTAATAAATAATTGCAGTCAGGATTTAGCAAAATCAATTTTTTTTTTAAAATTAAGATGGCTGTAGCTCGACGAGGGTGTATTTTAGGATACATTAAAATTAGAGTTGTCTTTTTATATTTAACTGCTGCATACGATACCGTGTGGAAAGGAGATTTACTTTTTAAATTGTTTAACGTTATTCCTTGTTCCAAAATTATTTCTTTTATTAAAAATATGTTGTCTACTCGGAAGTTTAGAGTGTTTGTTGGAGATAAAAGCAGTAAATTTAGATTTTTAAATAATGGTCTTCCACAGGGATATGGCAATTTCATTTGAACATTCGGATTTTTTCCAAATTGAAAATAAACTACAGTAGAACTTCGATTATCCGTGTCGAACGGGGTGTAAACTTCCACGGATAAGTGAAACATACGGACAATTGAAACATTTTTTAATACAAAGGTACAAAGTTTTAATTACATCCTGAAATAAAATAAACCTAATCATGGATAAAATCTGTAAGCTTTATTTGTCTTCCACTTGCACTGATGCGTTCTGAGATTGTTTTCTTCATGTTTTGTAAATTCTAAACATTGATCACATCCGTTTCACGTCCTCCTAAGTAATCAATTAAAATGTTTATTGACTTCAGCGCTTCCTGATGACCTACTTTTGTTTCAAATGGTTCATGTCCTTCTTCTTCTGACTCTTCCTCATTTTGCACCTCTTCCTTATTTCTCATAACACCAAGCATTTCATCTTCATTCGAAACTTGATAGCCTTTTTCGGAATCATCAATTTGTAGCTATTCGTTTACCTGGTTTTCGTTTACTCCCAGAAATTCTCGAACTTTCTTTACTGTTTCTGCAATATTTTTGAAAGACAGTTCAACTGCAAGGTTGTCTTCTGGTTCATCATTATTTTCCAACGTCATAATTTTATAAATGATCTTTTGATATTTGTCTCTGTCAAGCCTGCCCAAGCATGTGCCAATGTGTATATGGTCTTTTTAATACTAAAAGATTTCCAAAATGTTTTCAAATCTTGTTGTTCTTGTAGTAACGACATCATGAAAGTCCTTCTGTATAATCTTTTCATTTTTTTCTATGATGCCCTGGTTCATTGGCTGGGCAATGGCTGTTACATTAGGCGGCAAAAACATATCAAAAATATTACCGTGCGTTGAACTTAGTTCTTCGGCGCTAGGATGAGACGCTGCATTGTCTAAAATTAACACTGCTTTTTGATTTAGTTTATTCTGAGACAAAAACTTTTGCATTTCTGGGACAAACTTTTTATGGAACCATTCGTTGAAAATTTTACAATTCATTCATGCTGATTTCTGACTGAAATAATCCACGAGAAGGTTTCTTAGGTCTTTTATAGTACGTGGTTTCTTCGATTTTCCGATTACTGCCAGTCGCAGCTTAAACGGTCTTTTTTCATTTTAAACTCAGCAGCATTTTTTTCCTCTTCGTGGGCTAGAGTTCTTTGCTGTATAGCTTTCCAAAACAAACCCGTTTTATCTGCGTCACAAAACTGTACCATTGCAACCTCATCAGAATCCAACTTTTCTCCCTGAATTTGTAATTTTTGAATCACATGCCTTTTCTTGAAACGGTACAGCCATCCGCTTGAAGCATTGAAATTTTTAATTTGTCATGAAACACTTGTGCTTGAGCGGTACACATTGGTCTACAAATAGGGATACCTTCAGACTATTTTTGTAAAAACCATTTAATCATGGCATCGTCAAGTATTTTAAATTTTGCTGTTTTTATAGTTTTCCAATGTTTAGACACATAAAGAGAATCAGATGTCGGAATAAAGGTTCGTAATTTAGCTTTGATTTTAATAATGTCGGGAATATCATATTCGGTTGCCAATAATGCAATGGTTGAACTGTTTTTGTATTTGTTAATTAAATTTAGTTTCTCTTGAATAGTCAAAATTTTCTTTTTACGTTTTACCGGCGCCATGTTTAATCTTTTTTAACCAAACTTGAGTTATGAAGATAATGCAAAACATCATGAATATGTTGCTAATTACACGAATATAATATACATACCTATGTATATGTTTATGTAGGGAAATACATTCATAACAACCAACGAGACATCTCACCTTTAGCTTCCTGCTTGCACAACTAAAGAAAAATATAAAAATAAAACGTCTATTATACTCAATTATTATACTTTCTGCGAAGTATGTATGTTCAGCAATTCGACGGATCCAGTCGAAACACGGCTAATTGAAATCCGGAGAATCGAAAGCAAATCTGTAAAAAAATCCGGTACGGTTTATTCCTTTCAAAATGCAACTCTGTGTTGTTTAAATGGGGTGCGATTTCTAATCCAAATTGTGACTGTGGAAACAAACCGGAGACCGTTACACATATTGTAGAGGATTGTCAATTAACGAAGTTTAAAGGAGGGTTTCCAAACATTCATAATTTGAGGGATGAAGCTATATTATGGCTTACGAATCTGAAAGACATCTGAAGTTTAGCAATATTTTGTATTCTTGTCTTGATTATCTGTTTTTCCATTATTTTGATTTGCTATTTCTTCAACCTACTATTTTTTCGTCATTGTCGTGACTGGCGATTGGACCGGTCTATTATATATATATATATATATACATGTCGTCATGCAATGGCTGTGCTGTTATATTTTATGTTCTTATTTACCTTTTATAATGTTTACACACTTAATTAATATTATTACATATGAATACTAAGGTGGGTAAGGGATGGTATATTTAGGTTTTAGTGGTTTTCCTAAACCTTGAAGCAAACGCTTTGCCAAGACGAACCAATCCGCTATTGCACACGGTTTCGTCACCACACTAAACAGGTTTATACTGGTCTTCTGGGGCACCATACATAACATTTACATCACAATAAAATATTTAAAATCTACCATACGAATAAATAAATAAATAATAATGACCGAGACTTCAATATCAACTGGCCGTGGTGAATGTTTGTAATAATTACGTGATGTTGCACGTTGTAGCAGCTGGAGAAGGGTTAAAGTAGAATAATTGTTTTTCTTGTAGTTGTTTCATTAGATATTTTACCGTTCAAAATAATTGGGACTAATTAATATGTACCAATATTGAAAAAAATGTAACATACCCATAAGTTTTTTACTGGAGAAACTTTTACTTAGGCTAATTTTGTAAGCAAAATTATGATTCTTGAAAACACTGAAGATTTCTGTTTGTTGTTCTAATACGAAGTCACGATTTGATTATATTTTACTCATATTTAAAGATGATCTCAATTAGAATCGCGATTCAAAAATTGTGTAGGAAGAAGCACTCGCCAAATAGCCAAACTTTATTTTAGTTTCACAATACCAGCCTTAAGCTACGCATTATATTCTAAAAAAATAAATTAGTTAATGTTTTGTCAGTGCGAGCACTTCTCTAACACGGACCCCACGGCACAAATTAATTCTAATTGATTTAACAAATTCATTTCATATTTCAAACACTTCACCTTGATTAATGACCATAAATTACGGTACTTCAAAAAAATGCACGCTTTATTTCGTTTGTCATTAAATAATTACATAAATATTTAAATTCGTGTCATTAAGAACTTAAGTGTTTCGTGAACGTTCTTAACCAAATAATAGATTCTTTATGAAATTTTTGGGAGTCTTATAAGGGAACGTTATCTTAAAAGGGTTTTTAAAGCACCTCTATATGGTCTAGACTTGGGATTTTAAACAGACGATTAGTTAACAAGTTTTGAGTAATGGTTTGTGTCTATGACAAATCGTAAAATATTACCATGTGCAAGTTTTGCTTCATTTAAAATAAAATTCTCATTTTGAAAACACTGGGGGTGAATGAAGATTCGAACACGAAGCCACAAATCAAATGCGTCTATAAAATTTATGTAAATCGGAGAGGAATTAAAACTCCGGAAGAAAAACTAAAATAAAAATTGAATTGAAATAAAATTTGATGTAGATTGTAATTTGTACACAAAATTTTGCATGCTGCACTTATTTTATTACCATATTATTATTTTTTAATTTTATTGATTTGTCAAATAATTTAAATCCTTTTATCTTTGTTTTATTTTCTTCTTTCTGTCGGCCCTATTTCCCCAACCCATCATTTTCATTTCTAATTATTTATATCATTAGAAAAATTAATGTTCGCGGAATCCATAATGATTTTCCATCATCTAGCCATTACTGCACCGTAAAATTTTATGATGCCATAATTTTTTACTTTACCTATGTGATTTTTCATCTTTAAAAAGGTTTTACGTAACGTAAAATCGTAAAATTTTGAAATTCTTCTCAAACAATAATTTTTTTCATATGATTTATTATCTCGAGACTGTCGTTTTACATAATTCGGCTTAAGAATGTAAAGAGTGGTCATAAATAGTTTAGTGTTTTTCATATGAACACCTGAAGGCCGCATTCTTTCGATTTTGTTTTGAATTAATATAAAATGTAAATAAAGCACAAAGCGACGTTATGGCAGACAAGTGTTGTCCAGCAGAGACAATTTGTCTGGACCCCTAATGCGATAAATACACTATAAAAGCTTATTTACTTTATATTATAACTTAGCGGCACGCACATAATTATTGATACTTTTTTTGTTTTGACAAGAACGATTATTCTTTTTCATTGTCAGTTCAACAAGTAACTGTAATGTTTACGGTTGTATTTCTTCTTATTTTTTTAACCATCTTTTGAGTTTAACCTTCTTCCAACTTTTTGTATTTTTCGGTTTTAGATTTGCTACTTTATCTTTCTATATAGTTTTATTTAATTAAACTGGTTCTTGGTATTAAATCTAGTAATTTTTCTCCTTCAATTTTTTGTAAAATAGAGGATAGGTTTAATCAAACATGGCGTTTTATTAATACTGACGTTTCTATTTACTTTGACAGAACTTTTTAAGGCGTCTTTAAAAAGATCTGCCAAAAAGATCGAAACGTTGGCTTTGAAAAAATATGCTTTTCTTAGTTCTATCCATCATCTGCTGCTGAAGACCCGGGGAAGACAACAATTAATTTGTGTTCTATTCCTTATCCAGCTATTTGTGTTCTTGTCTGACACTACAATTTCTAACATTTTTGTTTTTGATTGTTTTACTTTCTGAGCATCCTCATCAATTGTTCCGTGTGATGCCCATATTTGTCTTGATATTTGTTTTATATTCTGGTTTTTAACTCCGTCGTTTGTAATCTCTTCTAAGTTTAGACTCGTAGTGTGCCCTTATTAACGCTAAATGACTTATCCCCATCACCGAGACTAAAATAGTTCAAATTCAAAAGTTATTTCACTGAACTGAACTAGTAGATGTACCACTTCAGAAATGACTGAAAAGTGTTTTTTGATCATTTTTTATAGTTAGTACTAAGTGCTGACACTTTCTGTTCCTTGTATGACGAAAATGAATAAAATAAAATTATATTTTGTCTCTTAAATTAGAATGCAGTAGCAACAAGTTTAATGCAATTATTGCTGTATTGGTTGCGTTCCTATTTTCTAAAGAAAATTGGAATGAAAGAATGGAACCAAGATCCTACAACTTAACATTGTTATACACCATTTTTCTGAAGATAAAGTGGAGTTTTCACAAAAACATGAGAATTTTCTGTTAACCATTCCTCATCTTTGAAGAAAGTTAGGTTTAATACATCGTCATTTCAAATATTGTATTGTGATGTAAGTATTATGTATGGTGCCCCAGAAGATCAGTATAAACCTGTACAGTGTGGTGACGAAACCGTATGCAATTGTGGATTGGTTCGTCTTGGCAAAGCATTTACTTCGAGGTTTAGGAAAACCACTAAAACCTAAACATGCCAACCTTTACCCACCCTAGTATTTACATGTAATAATATTAATTAAGTGTGTAACGTGATTGTATTTTGTGAAATTGTGTTGTACATTTTTTCTTAATTATCCGGGAGGGTCTTGATGACCAGGTCCGGAAACGAAACTGGTGATTCTCAGGAACAACATGTTTTTCTTCTTGACCATGGAGTACTGTAAGGTACTGATCACCTTCCATATTTTATATTTGCACTAAAAACCCCTAAAAAACACACACGAAAAAAAATTCTATTAATTGGCAGTATTGTGTTCTATCACTGTTAAATTTTAAGTAACAAAAATAATACAATCTAGTGTGGAAAGAGAGCATCCACTGCTTCTTTCTAATTGTCTAGAATCCCATTAAAAACCAACCCTGATTTTTAGGTTTTTTAAAGTGAATGTAACCTTCATTGCATTATGATGGAGAATCTTAATGCCCATTTTAAGTTCTAGGATCATTTAGACATGAATTCTATCTCATGATTTGAATAAATTAAGCATGTAACGGTTGTAATTTACAAAATAACAAAAGAAGCGATGGCTCTAGCGGTACAATCTAGAAAGAAAAAAAAGTAAGGGAATTTGGCTCAATGTAGCGCACTAAATTAGTCGAGCATAAAAATATTTATAGTAGTTAGAGCAGCAGCGTCCAGCTTTGTCGGGGAGTTGCCTGAATTCCTGAATAGCTATAAGAATTCTAACTGCTGGTCTAACAAGGCGCCACCTGCTGGGTAAAGAAAGAAATAAAACCAACCAACAGGAGATTAACAGGTTTTACTTAAAACTAATATGCTAAATCCAACACAAACCAGAGAGAGAGACACAAACAATACAGTATAATCAACAAATCTTAAAATAAAAATAGTAGGATGATGTGATAGAAATAAAGAGACTATCGCTTATAGTTACGTGCGTTAGCAGAAGCCTCGCTTGCAATAAATCAGGCTTTTAGTTAAGATGTCGCGTTGCAGGTAGGCTTTAATGAAACGCTTAAGTTAAGAGTTCTCATTCAAATTAAACCGAAAAAGTAGCTGCTATGAAGGCTCTGCGTACACATATCATTTACACACGGCTAGTTACACTAACTATAAACAGCAAAAAAAATGGTAAGTACCTTCAGCAAACCCAAAAGGCCTTTTGTGTCCGCGACAACCGCTTATAATTAAGCACCCCAACTCTTATTGAGCTGATTTAAAACAAACTTAAGGTTGACGAGGATACACCGAATGAAAGTTACTTAAGTATTAACTATCGAGCCGTTTATGTCATCTGTACCCGAGCTTCATGCGCCTTATTATTTAGTAAGTAATTAGTAAGTGATTTAAATACTAAAACTTAGCTGTAATACGTCGAGTGTAGTTCTGGGAATGAAAGTAGCGACGGTATCGATAGTTCGGGGAAGGTAGATAGACCTAAAGATTTCTCTAGGGGTGGCGTACGGAGAAGAACAGCACACAAATGACTCCCTCGCTGGAAGTATGAAATTACTGCAGAGCCGTGGTGTTGTCGTGCATTAATAAGGAAGATTCTTAGTTAGCTACTCCAGCACCCTCGACAGTTATCCCAGATGCCGAACACAACGTGCTAAAAGCATTAGTAGCAATCAGAATTAAAATAAATAGAAAAGAAACCCAAATACTCACGGTGAATGTAGCCAGATTAACGTAATCGCCAATTTATATTGGAAATTGTGAAACCCACATTAAATAGTTTTTGGTGAGAATTTGATTTCAGAGAAGATGCTAAAACATCCACGTGTAACAACGAAAAAAGGGAAAATGTCCGCGGTCCGTCTCAAAAATTTGATCGAATTAAATTTCCACCAATGGCAAATTAGCAGCGTGCGCGCCAAATACGACTTTTCGTCGCACCGTACTACTTGCGACACACGTTCTAAAGCGGCTTACGACTTACGTCCTCAATACGAGAAGTAAAACCTTAACAAGCAAACAAACCAAAAAGATTACAACAAGTGCAACTTTAAGAAAACTGGTTAGAAGAAGTTCGAACAGTTAACAAAGGACACAACTGAATATTACATGGGAGGTTTAGTTTTATGCTAACAATTTCATCAAAAGAAAGTTGCAACACTTTCCCATTCTGTAATAAAACAAAGGCTTTATCATCTACTTTATACTTCGTAAAGATGATATACCTAACGGAGCAAGAAGATTCGCTTATGCATCGTAACTTTCGTATCCACAGAAAATGGATCGTGCTTTTCAATAACACAAATTAACAGTTTTAGCTTTCTTGAACCAAATCCGTAACTATTATTATCTAAACAAATCGAAAAAATAGTTTCAATTCATAAAAAGGTAAAAAACCGAGGACCTAGGCAACTTTTGTCCAACATCCCAAACAAGAATATTCTTAAAAATTTATAGAATATTATTTGTTGCTACATTGATGAGAGATCTGATTGAAGCAAATCACCTCATGACCAAATTTTATCAGGTAGCTAGATAAAGGTGGGTTCAACTATATGTAGTATTTGTAGAATTTCATACAGTTTTCATAGAATTTAGAAAAAGATACTTTTGAAAAGCTTCAGAAGTAAGGAATAAAAGCAGTTGTAGACAGAGTAATATTTTTATTTTTGACACAACATAAAATACAAAGACGCTACCTATGTCAAAGTTTCAGGCAAACGAAATGAGATGTTTCTTGAGGTGTTAGTAGTGGTCCTGTATTGCTTAGTTTGATAAACATTGTCATAAGTTAAACCCGTTCCAGACACATTCGAAACTTCCAATAACCTCTCAAGCGGACAGGTGTAATCTTGAAAAACGAAGGCTCGGTCCTGTTAGTTTATAATTTAATAGCTGATAACGACTCAGGCCTCAGGGGCTAAATCGACAGACAAAAAATTTCTCGATGATTTGCACTGGACGTGTTCGAGGTGCGAAAAGCGTCACCATAACCAGAAAAAAAAAAAAACGCATCGTCCACAAATTCTACAAATATTTAATCATAACATCTAATTAACGATTAAGAACGAATCGTATAACCCATGGCGTACAACAAATCTGACTATTATACGAAGATGTATTGATATCTAGTTAGCCTAGACCAGTTCCTTGCATAAACAAAATATTGCGTTACCATAGCAACGAACAATAACTTATTAGAAGTGTCAGTGTAAAGTTTGACGTCAAAAAAGTAAACCAGAGTCACGCAATAAATTAAATGAAAAAGATGTCCACCGAAATTGTGAAAATCGAAAAATTGGAGTATCGAGCCATCATCAAGTACCTGTATTTAAAAGGGTTAAGAGGTAAGCAGATTTACGAAGATATGCTTAATACCCTTGGTGATCAATGTCCTTCGTATGCGACCGTCAAAATTGGAATGCAAGCTTCAAAAGAGGTAAATTTTCCATTGAAGATGATGACCGATCGGGAAGGCCAGTTTCTGTGTCAGTCCTCGAAAATATCGATGCAGTTCATGACATGATTTTATCAGACCGTCGAATTGGGCTAAAACGGATATCTGAAGCACTGAATATTTTATACGAACGCGTTCATCATATGGTTCACGTCAATTTGGACATGAGAAAAATTGCTGCAAAATGGATCCCCAAATGTTTGAATGTTGACCAAAAGCGTGCAAGGGTAGAAGCATCGCGTTCGATCTGTGCTCGATTTGAAAACGATGTAGACTTCTTAAACCGAATTGTTACTATGGATGAGACTTGGGTACATTTACTATTCGACATTACTGACCACTCAACGGGAACATATTAAAGACAAAAGACACGGAAAGCTATCCAAAGGTGTTTTGTTTTTGCAGGACAACGCCCCTGCACACAAATTTCATGTTGCCATGCAAAAAATTCGTGATTTAGGGTTTGAATTACTAGAACACCCCCCTTATTCACCCGATTTGGCTTCGTCCGACTATCACCTCTTTCCTCAACTAAAAAAAAGTTTAAAAGGTCGTACATTTTCTTCCAACAAGGAGGTAATAGAAGCTGTGGAGGTCTGGTTTGCAGAGCAAGAAGAAACATTTTTTTTGAAAGGTCTAGAGACGTTGCAGGTTCGCTGTAATAAATGTATCCAATTAAGAGGAGAATATGTTGAGTAATAAAATATTTTGACATTGAAATTTTGTTTGGTTCTATAGTAGGCTAAGAATTTTTCAATATATTCTCGTAGTATGTAGTTAGCAGAATAACCATGTTTCATTGGGTAGATGTAGTTCTTTTTATGAATGCAGGATTTGTAGGATCTTCGGTCGGTGATGTTGGTGAATAATCAATAGTATTAATTAGTATTAGATGTAAACATCATCGCAGTATTAGTATTGTTTAATTGACATATTTATTATTATTAAAAGGAATTTTTTGCTTGAGACGAACCACTGTAGCAAGTTATATTTAAAAAAATAATTCTTAATTTCACTATTTCATTTTTTTGCACATAAAGGAATTATAGCAGATTGTGATGTTTATCATATTTTTTAAAAGACCTCACTGAATTACATTCAACCATTGTATTTGTTAGATCATTCCATTTATTAAAACCTCTGTTTGTTAAAAAAGTTCTGTCAAATTTGAGATTTGAATACAATTTATACCAAACGTAATAAACTACTAACCAGCAGTTTACCATTTACTATTACGTATTTTTCATTTTATTTTTTTGTGAATAGTTACGGTGCAGTTTTCTCCTAGCATACACGCAACCATATTTACGCCGCTACATATTCTGCATTTCCACTAAGCTCTTTTGGGGATTTTATGGGTAAGAAACGGAGCAAAGCAATTAAAATTGCTATACCCCTTCCAGATTTTTAAAACAAAAATTAATGGAATCAGAATTATTGAATCTATCCGTTACTATCTTTCCACACTGTTTAAAAATGGTATTAAAAAAGTATCGATATTTTATTCGCAAGGCAACAAGTACCAGATTATGGGTGAAAACGAGGAATTGGTAGGAAATATTATATAAAAAAATTAAATTCCGAATAAAAACGAAAACTGAGTTTGTTGGTCTCTGACTATATCCTTCACTGTCTTTGGTGACTGTAACTTGATATTATATGCTGACGAGCTTTTTTATTTCTTATAATTGCACAAAAAATGTATGTACTTCACCGAGAAAATACCGAAAGTGGAGCTTTGTTAGGTTGACTACTTTTTGAATTAAATAATATATGTAAACAGCAAAAAGAAGCATTTGCTGGCCTAAGATCACCGAGGGCCAGAAGCGGTTAATTTGTGACACACGACCATAGATTACTATTATAAATACACACAACTGTTCTTCGTTACGCATTAAAACCAAAAAGTTACAAATAAAACTAGTTTAATGAATAAAGTTTTAGTTTAAATTGATTCGTCTGACGTTTAATAAAAAATTATGGTAAAATAAATGAATCTGTCCGACGAGACGGTAGAAGGCATTCATATTATAAACAAAAATTATAATAAATTCATAGTTTATAAGCCCAAGAGCGGAAAATTAGTTTTCAATTGCATTTTATGGTTACACTGTTTAATTTTGTATTTCATTGTGCGTAGTTTGTTTTAGTAGTATTACACTGTGGTAGTACACGTATCATAAATTTTCCCGCGCGTAATAAATCCGCAAGCTTGTATTTTTCTTTCAGGTACGCACAGACGCACTTACACAGACGCCTTTAAGGTTTAAGCGGGTTTAGGTTTAAGTTATACTGTTAAATTTGCACGTGATTATATGTATTATTCTTTTATTCCTACAATACAGTGGAAAACAGTGATGTGATTATTACAGCTTTCACGCACATGCTTGTAGCAAACTTTTCAGAAGTTTATACCATTGGTATTAATAACTTTAAATCAACCGTTATTAACAAGCTTGCTGCAGGCTTCAGTTGTAAGGTTTTTGTACAACTTTGTCATGTGTCAACTACGAACCTTGACACAAGCTTTCCATAAGCTTACAACATTTACATTAACAAGCCTATGACAACCTTTGCAAGGTTTATAGACAAGCTTGGAGCAGGCTTGTTATAACCTTAAATTGCTATTTGGGAAATTTCGTAATTTTTATATTGTGAGTGTAGAAATCAAAGTTTCCCTTTTTAATTAAAATGCTAAACAGTGGCCTGTAAAAGATGTGCTCCTGCGCTATATTTTTAGTCCATGACATTTAGGTATATCCATTACACCACTTTGTTTTCTACCAATTTTAGATAAAATGTGGGATAAGTATTAAATTAAAGAACAGAATTAAAGATCTTCTTTCTAACTTTATTATGAAAAAACACATCAATAATTTTCGCATAACTTAATTTATTCAAGACATTATTTGTAACGAACAGTATTGTCAGTGCGTTCGATATAGTATTCGATGAAAATCTTTTACTTTCTTCAAAAGGCTGAAACGAATCTTTTACCTGAACAGTTCGTCACAGCTTTACAAGCAAACATTCATAACAAAACCGTCAAATCGTTAACATTTTTCAATTTTAGTTGTTTAAGAAAATCCAGGTGTCCCTTAGGAGAAAGACCAAAATCTTTGATTTGAATAAACTCCCCTTCCACGTCATGATTAAGATCATTTTCGTACTTGTCAATTAGCTTTAAATTTTTGCTTGATTTCCACAGGGCCATAGATTGTAAGGAACTCAAAAATCCAAATTCTTCATTAATTTCAAAATAGGATTCTCGCCTCTTCATAAGTTTGTCTTTCAGCTTGTCGATTAGTGGAAAAAATATCTGTATGAGGAGTTTATTTTTCCCGTTAAATTCAGTGTATCGTCCTGTCTCATCAAAAAAAAAAACGTCAAAACGTACTTCATTTTTCTTTAGAGTTTTTTTTCGTGTGTGTTTTTTAGGAGTTTTTGGTGCAAATATAAAATATGGAAGGTGATCAGTACCTTACAGTACTCCATGGTCAACAAGAACAACATGTTGTTCCTGAGAATCACCACTTTGGTTTCCGAACCTGGTCATCAAGACCATCTCGGATAATTAGGATAAAATGTACAACACAATTTCACAAAATACAATCACATTACACACTTAATTAATATTATTACATGTGAATACTAGGGTGGGTAAGGGTTGGCGTGTTTAGCTTTTAGTGGTTTTCCTAAACCTTGAAGTAAATGCTTTGCCAAGACGAACCAATCCACAATTGCACACGGTTTCGTCACCACACTGTACAGGTTTATACTAATCTTCTGGGGCACCATACATAACACTTACATTACAATATAATAATTAAAATGTACCATACGATTAAATCTTAAAAACACAGAGGTTTCTTGTTTCAATTTATGTAAGTGATAGAGAAAAAAGTAGAAAACTTAATGTTGTTTTTAATAATAATAATATTAATAATAATAAGTTAAACCATACTTTTAACCTATATTATCTGCGAGAAACTTTAGGTACGTTTTTAATTTACAAAGATCATTTAGAAAAAGTCAAAAAATGAAAACATGAATTAATGTCATCTAAAAATTTGCTGTAACAACTTGGGTAACAGATGCAAAGATAATTCGTACAGCTCTGCATTGACATTAGTTTATTCTACTGCAGAATATTGTACTCTTGTCTGGTTGAATAGTTTTCATACGAAAAAATAGATGCTCAGTTGAATTGCTGAGTGGAACCATTAAATGGAACTATTAAATCTACTCCTTCTTCTTGTTTTTTGTAATATTACTCCATCGAACATTGGACAAAAAACTGCGTTAAAACGAGAATGGAATAAATGCCAACTTAACAAAAACTTACCAGTTTGAAATGATATTGTGAACCTTCCAGGTAAAAGACTTAGATCTCGAAGTCCTGTATGGTTGTAAGACTACTTCACTACGGCTTTTTTTGAGTTGAAGACTAGAAAAAATATGATTTCAATAAACATCTCATTGATGATCCAACAATATAAGCCCTGGGCTTTGATCAAAAAAGAAAAATTTGGTCAAAAGTAAATCGCATAAGAACAGGCCATTCAAAACGCAACTCTGTGTTCTTTAAATGGGTAGCGATTTCTAATCCAAATTGTGACTGTGGAAACGAACCAGAGACCGTTGCACATATTGTGGAGGATTGTCAATTAACAAATTTTAAAACAAGGTTTGTAAACATTCATAATTTAACGGACGAAGCTCTATTATGGCTTACTAATTTGAAAGACATCTGAAGTTAAGCAATATTTTGTATTCTCTGTCTTGATTATCTGTTTTCCATTATTTTGTTTGCTATTTCTTTAACCTACTATTTTTTTTGTCATTGTCGTGACTGGCGCTTGGACCGGCTCCATTGTATGTCGTCATGCAATGGCTGTGCTGTTATATTTTATGTTCTTATTTACCTTCTATAATGTTTACACACTTAATTAATATTATTACATATGAATACTAAGGTGGGTAAGGGTTGGCATGTTTAGGTTTTAGTGGTTTTCTAAACCTTGAAGCAAATGCTTTGCCAAGACGAACCAATCTACTAATTGCACACGGTTTCGTCACAACACTATACTGATCTTCTGGGGCACCATACATTACACTTACATCACAATACAATATTAAAAATGTACCATACGATTAAATAAATAAATAACATTCTTATGCCCATAATGTAAATCTATAATTTGATTTCTACTTGATAAGGACGCCATCTATCATACTTACCAGGTGGTTGATATGCGAACACCAAACAAGAGTTGCGTATTCCAATTGAGCCCGTACTCAATAGCAATATGATGTCAAAATGGAGTTAATAGTAAAATCTTTGTCTACAGTTTTCATTGTTCATCATTTTTGTAATGTTTACTAAAACAATACATGTGTCCATTCGGCGAAGGTTCCAGGTCCCTTTCGAAACCACACGAGGGAACAACGCAATAATTTAAAAATAGATTTTTTTAAAGTTTTTAATTTTTTATTTGTATAAATATTACTAGGATATACTATTCAGTTTGTTTGAATTAATCTTTAATTTTAAATTGAGTGTTAGGTGTGAAAACACAGAAAACTAAAATATTATAATAATGTAACACGTATCGCCACCTATTGGCAACTTCGGGAAGTTCATATGCAAATATAGAATAATCTGGGTCTTATACACCTCCGGGGAGATGATGTATTTGTGGTAATAGCCAACTAATTAGGCGTTAGAGAAAATTTGTTATGATTAGAAGATAATGACTATTTTTAATACTTTATATTTTAAGAAAAGTCAACGTAACGTAACTCGTATCACAGTGAACTATATTTACATAAGTATACTTTATTTTTTACGGGCAATCAAAAAAATGCAATAAAATACAGGGTATCCCATAATAAATACAACTCTCATGCGCCACACTTTTTGGACATACTGTATATTTTAAATGAATTTTAAAATGCTATAATTAACTAATATGACAAGCGATCCAAAGTGATGGTCTACAAAACCTAGATATTTATCTATGGAGATCGCTATTTTTTGAAATATAACCCCGAAAATGAGTTTTTCAGAAACAAATGGATTAGTTTGGATTGGCGAAAATTCACGAGTCCAGGAGTCTGCAAAAGGAGAAAACAAACAACAAAATGCCACGTTAGCGCCTCAGATTAACCGTTTTTTGCGTTTTATTACTCAACACGAACAACAAAAAGAGATTGATCAGCATGCTGGCATAGATTCGGAACAAGAGCCTGAAGATGACGATCGCCGCATTATCATCTTCGGCTTGCTGGTATTGCTGACTGTTCTTGCTGGGGAGAAAAATAACATCGTCCTTCGAAATGTCTCTCAGAAATTTTATACATCAAACGGTTTTCAGTAGACCTGTAGAAGCACATTATCATGCTCCTTCAGCGACATTGGGTTTCTTTAATTTCGGCAACACTTTGGAAACCAACCCAGATTTAAAGACACATTGTAGTTGTCTACAGGTAAAAAAGTGGTCTGGAAAAAAAATTTTACTTTTCAGTAGCATTTTGCAGGTAATAATGCATTCTTTCAAACTCAGCCGGTGATCTTGACCAAAAATAACGTGCGCGAAAAGGATTCAAAAAAGTTGTCGTGTGAACAACTCTGAGGTTTTGTTTACGAAAAACATGATACGAAAATATAGAGCAGCTTTTGGACTACATCTCGAAAAGTATCAGTTTCTCGAATTCATGAGATGACCAAAATTGTTGCCCGTAAAAAAACGCGTAATTAGGGTACTCTACCGTTAAACTCGGACGATTCTACATGTAAAAATGGACGCAACACACAATTTTCCAAAATTTGCCCTATTGCGACGCCATATCTTGAAAAGCATGAATCTGACAAATTCAGATTCAGACAAAAACAGAACAGAATGGCCGTCTTTTAGAGACTTTTTCGTAGACTTCCACTAATCCAAGCGAATTCATTAGTTTCTAAAAACCTCATTTTCCTCCATCTCAAAAAATATCAATTTTTCGAGTTTGACCGGGAGATTGTAGCACGCAAAATTCTCCGCAAAACAATCACTTTTGATCGCTTGTATAAGTACGTTTTGACGATCGAGTTATAGCCGATCAAAGTAATTTAACTTTTTTTCTCGATAATGTGAGGGTGGGTTTTAGCAAAACTTCCCTACATGTCTATCTGTTTTTTTTTTGTTTTAAGCTCTCGTTCATTGCTCCACGAGAGCTTAAAAGACCAACCCTCCGTCTTGTACAGTCGTATACCGCACTTAAGTGTACACTTCTGATGAGCTCACAATAAGAGCGAAATGCTGCATCAGGTGTTCTTTTGTTGCGTGTCTGCTTCTGTACAAGTTATACTTGGCTTTATCGGCAACGTGTGTTACAAGCATTAAAGCTATCGCTTAGATAGCGCTTTGCACTTTAACACACACATGCCGTTACAGTTAACTGTTGACATTTTTCTTAGTTTATACATAACGTTTTGGCACATATTTGATAAGATACATGTTATCACATTCTCAAATTTTAGAAAACGACCTTATATGTACAAGTTATTCATGTAATATTTTAACGGTGGTAATAAGAATTAGTTCTTTAAAAAATTTATAATTATTGATATATATGTGTAGTACATAAGTTTTTATAACGACATGGTATGTTACAAGAAATGTATATAAAGAAAAAGCAGCGAACATGATCTCGGTAAGACACACAAGTCGCAGCACAAAACGTCGCCAGTCTTACACCGTAAAGTATGTGTTTGATTTGCCCCTCCTATAAGAAGACTTAAATTTTCAATCAAAATTAATGAATAAATTAATTGATAAGAATTTGGAAACAGGGTATCCAGGATTTGAATTATAATCAAAAGATTTGCAATCCAAAACCTAATCCAAGTTGTTCGGTCTAAACATGTGTGGTGTCTAGAGACTATACTACACAGGTTGAACCAGAGGAAGAATTGGCGGAGTCAGTTTAGATGTGTAATTGCGTTTATTTACATTTCACTTACAGTAGGTGCGATGGAATATTTACATGAATGAATGGATATTGCGTAGGTCGTCGAATGCATTTGTAGCGTACAAGATGCAGCGTTTGCAGAAATTCTGGGGTTCGTATTACGTGTCTTCCGAATTACTGATCGATTAGATTAGACGCTAAAATCGGTGTACAGGGAAGACGTGGACACCTAAGCAGCTGACATTAGACATTGACATTACGTCAGTGACATTGCAAATTTTCTCTATCCTGAAAAAAAATTAATGCATACATATACTAGGTGACAAGTATACTAACTTTCAAACTACACTAGGACATGGACCTCCCCATACTTTACCATGGAAATGGTCTCTAATATCTTGTAAATTTCTTTTCCAATGTCGCTGTCTTCCATTTTAAATACTGCATTATTAACTAAACTATCAGATTCTATTCCTACAAAATTACAAGGTAAAGTATCTAAGTTTTGAAGAACTATTACATCTCGATCTAAGTATAACCCGCCGTATTTTTGTAACACCAATAACCTCAATATATTGCTGTTCATATTCATAGGATATGCAGACTTTTGAACTTTATGTCAAACTATCCATGTCAACGTGAAAGAACTTAACGTTATTGTAACTCAATAAAATTTCGATCAAATTAACGGAAAGTGAACCTTGATCTTCGATCACTCCTCTACGAAGGTTTTTACACTCTTACATATAGTATAAAAAATACGCAATTCAAAACCTAATCCAAGTTGTTCAGTCTAAACATGCTATAATAATTTTTCGAACTCAGCTTATAAATAAAGTATGGAATAAAATTCATTAAATTTTTATCCTTATTTTTATGCAATTTTCTTCGGACAGGTCAATTTTTATTTTTAAATTCCCATCTTTTGGTATAAATCAACCATTTCTTTCTCCACCAGTGGCGACGCTACAGGGCGCAACTTGAAAATTTTAAATGGCACATTATAATATTACTTCGATACCGTTGATAGAGCTATAACCCTAGTAGTTGATGCTTCCTTAAATATTAAAAAATAATAATAATATAATAATATTTTATTACTCTACAGGTACAAACCCAATTACAGAGCATGAAACTAAAACTTACAATATTTCTTAGTTGTAGTACAAAAATAAATAAATATTATACTTTAAAACCTAACTAAAATTATAAAATATTGTTTAATAGTGATTGTAAGTTACAAATTGTATGTATGTACCTCAATAAATTCACCAAAAAATGTTTATTAAATTTATCTACGACTACTATAGAAAATGATGAATAACGCATAATTAGTAGCTAAGTATGTAATCAAAAACGCACGCTGTGCGTTATGGTAAACAAATCGCACAGTTAGGGATTTTACTTTTCTAACTAAATAACTACAAGTGCGATCAAAGTCAAAACTTTAAGATACCAGCAATATACCAGGCAAAACGCATAAGATTAAAGTAACGATTTAAAAATTAAGCAGAATTTACTTCTACACGCATTACATTTATTCTACAAAATAGGCAACATTTTGGACACAATTGTGCAAGCAACTGGAGCATCGAAAACCAATTACTATTTAGAATCAAGGTAGGGTGATTGATTGTGAATTGCAAATGCAACTTCAACCCAACACTTAAACTTTCTTCTCAATATTCGGTGGTTATTAAAGATGACAAAAATACTGGATATCCGTGAAAGAAAATGTCATTTAGAAGTAAGTTTACTGTTACAATACGATACGTAAGTTTAGTAGTAATATTCTATAATATATTTTCTTGTGTTTTATATAGGTAAAAAACATCTCATTTTTGGAAGATAATAATAAAACGACATAACATTGGGTCTTTTGCGTTTCTACATACGTTCGATCAGTAATTAAAAATCAGGATGACTATATCTTACAGGTTCTTTCTATAGATTATTAACAATATTCTACTACATAATGTTATGTAAATTCTAGAGGAAACATATATACATACATACTTAAGCTCATATTCTTAAGAACATGGTAACAGGAAATACTATGTTTAACTTTAATGATGTTATAAAACTACTTAGACTTTGGAAGTGTTTATGAGAAGAAATGAGAAGAAGTTGAATACGATTACATAAATAAGGAACCAGTATGTGACAAACTCAAACATGAAGTGAATGGTGATCCCTTTAATATATATTATATTATATTATACACACTAACACAATATATTGCAATCCTAATTACAAAAAGTTGTCAGCGGTATTCAGGTGGTCATAGATAAAGTATAGTACATAATTCGAATTGTAAAGCAATTACGCACTCCCGTGATCCTCACAGTCGTACGTAATATGCATCTTACAATTCTCGTTACGTAATATACTATAAAAATTTTTAAATACAAAGTGACACTAAAAGTAATTATTAGCTACTTCATACACAAGTGGACAAATTTTTCTCTACTGTGTTGTATATCGAATTAGGAGCTTTAGACGCTACAATACCATGACTAAACTTATTCTAAACATGAATAACGTATAAATTTTTCAATATTTTGTTAAGTAAGTCATTTGACTTTTTGAGTTTCAAAAAATTGTTTGGTTCTTTTCAAGTGTAAAAGATAAAATTTTTCTACAGGTAAGACGTGAACACCTGAGCAGTTACCATTAGACATGGACAATATGTCGGTGATCCTATCTCATTACCCTCCTTTTTTTTTCTTAACACAAGTATTAATACACAAACTACTGATAACCAAACTACACAAAAAATATTTTTCTTATATTCATTTTTATATTTTGAATAGTAGTTTTCGTTATGGAAACTCTCTGCAGTTTGTCTAATTCAAAAGTTATATTTTGTTATCCTGCCGGACCAGCAAAACCATATTTTTGACCCGGTTGGTCTCCTGGACAGACGTTAGCTGTGGCGTTTTTTTTTTTTAAATTATAAGGTAAGGTATTATAATTTTATTTATTTTTGCTAAAATTGTATGTTAAATTACTGTTTATCTTATAGATGAGCTACGAACGTGAGCAAGAACGACTTCGGAAGTTATGGGAGGCGATATGTAATGAGAATGAATGTGTTCCAGATGACCAAGAAGATTCTGATTTAGAAGACAACGTAGAGGTGCGCGATGAAGATTCCGAGTCGGAACAAGAGTTTGAACCAGAATTATCAGAAAACCGAAACTTAGATATAGACCCTTTTCCAAGTAAAAAGATAAAGTTCATGGATGCTTTCTTTACTGGAAAGGATAAGCTAACGAAATGGAATAAACTCCCACCTAACCAGAACGTTAAAACTAGGGCAAAAAATATTATTCTTCACTTGCCAGGAGTAAAAGAACCAGCGCGCACTTCAGACGGTATTTTGAATATTTGGTCATGCTTCTTTGCTGAAGAATTAATCAATATAATTGTCAAATCTACAAATTTACTTATAAGCTAGCAGCAGATTTCCTCTCAGTATCGAACAGCCACTACAACAGATAAAATAGAAATAAAAGCGTTGCTAGGATTGTTATACCTTGCAGCTGTACGGAAAACAAACCATGTAAATGCCGAAGATTTATGGAAAACTAACGCCACGTCGATTGAATTATTTAGATTGACAATGTCAAGAGAACGATTCAAATTTTTGCTAAGAAATTTGAGATTTGATAATAAAGATACCCGTCCTGTGAGGCAAAAGACAGATAAGCTGGCAGCAGTACGAGAACTATTTGAATTGTTTGTATCCAACTGCAAACAAAATTTTACGCCATCCGAGTATACTACTGTAGACCCGGGTTTTCGTGGGAACTGTAATTTTCGGCAGTATATCCCCAGTAAGCCCGAAAGGTACGGCATTAAGATATTGGCTTTAGTTGATGCTAAGACGTTTTATACAGTAAACATAGAAGTTTACGTCGGTAAGCAACCCCCTGGTCCATTTTGATTGGAGAACAATGGTAAAGCATTAGTTGAGCGCCTGACACAACCCATAGTCAATTCAGGGAGAAACGTTACCATGGACAATTGGTTCACCAGCTTACTATTATGTAAAAGCTTGTTGAAAAAAAAATTAACAATGGTCGGTACTATAAAGAAGAATAAACGGGAATTACCACCGGAATTTGTGGCAGGTGTTAGACCAGTTGGATCAAGCATGTTCGGCTTTGAAGAAAATTGTACATTAGTATCCTATGTTCCGAAAAAGGGTAAAAATGTTTTACTCATATCAAGCATGCATGACGACGCCAGCTTAGATGAAGATACAAAGAAACCACAAATTATTATGTTGTACAATGAAACAAAGAGCGGCGTTGATACGGTCGATCAATTATGTGCAAACTACAACTGCGCCAGGAGTACAAGAAGATGGCCTATGGTAATTTGTAATCGTATACTAAATATAGCTGCCATAAACGAATTTGCAGTTTATAACTTTAAAAATCCCAACTCAACAATGCTCCGAAGAAATTTCCTAGAAACACTTGTGATGGAATTGTTAGCAGATCATCTGAAAAGGCGTGCAACCATTCGACAAGTGCCGCGTTTGTCTCGACTGCGAATAATTGAAATTTACAATATGGAACCCGACAATACTAATCAAGGTTAGGACAAATTCTATGGTAGATGTATTTTTTGTAGCTCAAAAAAAAAGTCGAAAAACAAAATACAGATGTTATGAGTGTAGCAAATTTTTATGTTTGGAACATGTTACTGCAATTTGTAAAGACTGTGTGGGAAATGGTAACACGGAAAACACTGAAGAAGACTAATTTTTAGATTTTGTAACTTTTATTATAATTTTAATAATATAAATTAATAAACATAATACTTATATTATTTGTTTAAAAAAATTAACTTTTCAAATTAATTAGTACAAAAAAAAGACGTTTTTAGAGTTCGTCCCATAGACCGATGTTAGCCTCAGTGTTATAAAAATCATGTTAGCTGTTAAGGGTTAAAAAGAATATGTTCTTAATACGTGACGCGGGATATGCATCGATGCATTTTGTCACCCTCATTTATAATTCGTTAGAAAAAACTGAGACAGTAACACTTGACCCGAAAGTTGAACTAATTCTTAAGGGATCAATATTCAGATTAATTTTTGTAACTTATGGATACATTTTCAACATGATTCTTATGAATTTATTTGTTTTGATTAAGCGGGAGAAAAAAATTAGTGAGATAATAATACATAAAACTACTGTAGATTTCTGGGACTAAAATATGCCGATTTAACCCAAATTACCTTAGTCCAAAAGTTCATCGTTTTCGAAATATAGAGCATAAAAGTTATTATTTTTTGTTAGTTTTTCTTAGATAATATTCTTAATGGTGGCACCCCCTGCAATTTGCCACAAAAGTGAATACGGATTTCGAAATCTCATTTCAAAAAACCACCGAGTACCCAATCTCGTTCAAATAGTAGGTACGGCTATTAAGAAATGATCCACACATTCAATGTTATAATAAAGAACGTGAAAAAGAATTAATTCTAATAATCATGGTTTAGTAAACTAGGTGTTTATGCTAGGATGAAAAACTAAACATTTATGACGAATTGCTAAAAGCAGCAATGAAGTTTCTTTTTGTTTGCGTATCATACATAATTTTTTATTCGATTACAAAAATTTAACAAAATCCATGACACCAAATCAATGATTACACATAGTAAAATCCATTTAAAAATGGTTGATTAATTTATTAATTAGATTGATGTCACATTCACACCGAAAAAGATTAAAGGACTATTTACACACGTCAGTGCCGTATCAGTACCGTGTCAGTTCAGTATCAGTGTCAGTGAAAAATAAAATATCGTTGCGTTTGTATCAAACTGACCTGTTCAGACAAGTCTGACACAGTAACGTCTTTTACCGTCAGTGCCGCTGCAGTATCCGTAACGTGAATGTTAAATAGATCGACAACGATATTTTACGACATTTTCACTGAAGTGTTAACGGGATTTTTAGTTTGCTCTAAGAAAAATAAAAATGGATGAAAAATTAATTGAATTAGTACGAGATTGTCCAGAATTGTACGATTTGTCAAATAAAAATACATGGACACCGGTTTTAAAAACAATATTTGGGAAATATAGGAAAAGAACTGAAACTTGAAGGTAAGTTGTTACTTTATTATTAAATTGTAAAAGTTAAAATGTTATTAATTAAATAAGTTATAAAATAACCGTTTCTTAAATTTTTTCATCTTGCCAAGGCACACGTCCAATATCTGATATAAAGTAGTTAGTAAACAATTCTCTTACAACAAATGCGGCATTAGTTGCATTTCCCCTTGCATAGGTAGATTTTGTCGGTTTGTCTGCCGAATAACATCAAGTTTGCATTTGGATTTTGATATGTATATGTGCTTGTGTCATATTTTTTTATGAAGTTATGTAGAATGCAAGCTGCCAAAATTATATTATCTACATTTTCCGGTTTGGCCTGGATTCGTCTCGTAAATATTCTAAATTTTTGAATTAAAATACCAAAAGAATTTTCAACAGTCCTTCGAGCTCTGCTTAAACGATAGTTGAAAATGCGCTTAGAATCACTCAATCCGTTTCCTGGATACGGGCGCATCAGATAAGTTTTTAGAGGGAATGCCTCATCACCAACAATCACATAAGGAGCCTCAGTGTCTATGCCTGGTAATGTTGCAGGACGTGGTACAGATAAAGTATTGTTTTGAAGGGCTTTCCCCAGATTAGATTTAGCAAAAATACCACCATCACTATTCTTGCCATAAGCACCAACATCAATAGCTATAAAGTTGTAATGTGCATCAACAAGTGCCAGTAACACAACAGAAAAGTTTTTCTTGTAATTAAAAATTGAGATCCGCTATTTGGGGAGCTTGAATTGTAAAATGTTTCCCATCTATCGCACCCAAACAATTGGGGAAATTCCAAATTGTGCTAAAGCCATCAGCAATAGTTTTCCACATTTCTTCTAAAGGTTGAGGCAACATTTCACTCATTAAAATGTTTGTTAGTATTTTGCAAGTTTCTATTACAATTTTATGCACTGTACAATGTCCCATGCGGTAACTGAATGATATTGTTTTAGAGAGAATCTCCAGTAGCGAGATACCTACAAAAAGTATTTGTTAATTTAGTATAGACTGCACAGTTCAGCACCTAACCACTAATTTATTTTCAGGGTCCGCATGTAAGACCAGATGGAACAATATAAGAGACAATTACAGAAAAGCTTTAAAAAAACAATAACTAAAAGTGGACAATCCGCCAAAAAAATAAAACTAAAATTTTTGATGAGATAAATACGAAAGGAAATATTGAATCACAAGAAGACGAGGTGAAGGAACAGGAACAGGAACATAATGAAGAAGAACAAAGCAATGAACAGAACGCAGTGAATGATGAAAATCCTCCAATTGTTGAACTAGAAACTAAAGATGAATCAAGGCAATTTTCTACGCCTAAAGCGTATTTAACAACTTCAACAAACGTAAAAAGTAAATGCCTCCCAACAAAGTGCATCTTCCCAATTGATGGAATACCTACTTCAAGAAAAGTCAGAACCTTCCAATTCATCTGTTCGAAAAGTAGACTCCGTGGACGCATTTTTAACTGGAATAGGTTCAACACTCAAAACTCTAAGTCCATATTATTTAAATTTAGCCAAATCTGAAATATTTCAGACAGTTCAAAAATACGAACTGCAAATGATAACTGCGCCGGCGTATAGATCAGACCAATCATTGCATGGTGAACATCGAAGTAGTTCTTCAGAAACACCTTGTGTTAGCCAATATCCAAATGTTACATCTCCATGCGATGTGGCACAATCACCGGCAATGTATTCAACTTCTACACGAACCTCGACTCCACTGTCGTCACCTAATCCAGATGTAGACCAACAGCATTCCAAAGTACTTGATCAAAGTATTATTGCGTCATCGTCCTATCAACAAGCGGACTCGATTCAAACCTTTTTTAAAAATTATCAAGACCTTTAACTTAGTATATGTATTACATACATATATTTGGTATTTATGTTTAGTTATGTTCTCAGTTACCTTTCTTTGAATAAAAACTGTTTTATTACAATAATTACGCTTACTCACCTTAAACATACTGCTAAACGTTCCCTCAGGGTAATTGCTTTTCTCAGTGCGTGTCTTGTTTCATTAAATGTCTTTCTATTTTATTCAGCAATATATTAAAACAATTTTGAGACATTCTAAAATATTCAAAAATTTTTGTTCATCGTCTACTAATTCCCGATATAAAGTAATAAATTCTCCTTCACTTTGTCGTGTCATCCATGCCTTGTGTACCCATTTTCGCTTTTATTTAAACTCTTATTTTCCTCTTCCTCATCTAGGGCTATGGCGATAATTGCCAATTCTTTATTGGTAAAACAAGCCATTCCACTGATATTTCACTGCAAGCACTGTTTATATACTACGGACGTGTGTGTATTGACATCACTGAGCGACCACGGATAACAATGATACTGAACTGACACGGTACTGATACGGCACTGACGTGTGTAAATAGTCCTTAATGGTTTAGACTTACGTGGTTCTAATTGACAAAAAATACGTCTGAATTAGCTGTTGTAAGGGGAATCTATATGCAGGCTTAAGGTTTTTAAGAAAGTCGATTTGTTACCTTTGCGACCGAAAAATATTTCTGGGCTTTAACCGAAAATACTTTTTCTATTTTGGGTCGCTTACAGAGCTATAAAAGCACCCGAATGAGTTCTTTTATAGAAAATTGAGTTCTTTTATAGAAATAGAACAATTTTATTCCGAACAGTGGTAACACTGATAACGTCAAAGCTGTCGTTACGTTCGGTGTGCGTTAATTTAAATCGTAATTAATGTTTAGTAGATTTATTTATCTACTTATTTTTATTTCCACCCATTTTTTTAATGAAACGTATGATAAATGTACTAATTAAACTTAAACTAGCATTTAAACCAAGGTTTAATGAAAATATTGCCACCTTAGCAATTACACTTCAAAATTCCCTAAACTTAAAAAACTCGCAAAATTTTATTTTAAAATCCAATCTGAAAAGCCCAAAATAGAAAAAGTAGTATAAAGAATTCGTTTCAGAAGGCATTTTAACAACTCGAACTTGTCTCATAAAATGCGTCTTCTGAAACTATGGAATTCTTTAATATACTATTTCAAACCTAAAAATACAAAATTTTCTGTTTACAACATTCAATAAATACAAGAATCTGTATTTGTTATAAACATCAAACACTGTGTCCTCTATGTTACACAAGCCAAAGCTTTTAGCACTTGACGCACGCGCAAACGCTATAATTTTATTAGACCTCTAAAAATGGCGAAGAAATACATAATTTTATGGCGAAAATTTCTCGTTTGATGCATAACAAAAATCGGCTTTTATTGGTATATTAGACTTGAAATACAATTTTCTTTGACTTCTGATATTTTATACATTGCAAATCCTTTAAATAACGCAGAATAAAATCATACATTAAATCTAAAAATGGGTATCATTCGTCTCTTGCATCAATCCAGAAATTATTGTTGATTAATAAAAATAAACCTCCAGAAGCACTTTAGTACTGGTCTATTGAATTTACCAAAAATATATGATTTGAAGCAATTGTGAGCCAGATATTTTGGACAAAAAATACGTCTGAATTTTTCAGATTTTCACGATTTTGTGCAATTTTATACCAGTTGAATTTACTTACTCTTTTAATAATTATGGATCCGTCACATCTGGCATCTAATTTACATCATCCACTGTAAAATGCATTGGTTGTACAGTTCTGATTTTAGTGATGTCGGTATTTGCATCTTTTATATCTTTTAGTTTCCCGTATGCTGCCCATCTCTGTCGTATTCTTCTATCGATTTATATTTTCTAGTTTTTCTTTCTAATTGTTATTATTTGGCAAATGTGGGAGACGGTCATTGTCTATTTTGATTGCCACATCTGGTTTCGTTTCTTCAATATTTTGTTTTGAGGAAGTTTATTTCTTATCCGACATGCTATTAGCTTGACACACCCAACTCTGAATTTTCATTTTCTTTGTATAATTGAGTTTTGTTTTAAATGCGGCTTGTTTGGACATTTGTTCAAATAGATTTGTGTGTATATATATATACCTTTAGCATTTCATTTTTTCACTTATTAAAGGGATTTACATCAAACATAATTGATCTTGATGTTCTGCCAAGTAGGTGGAATTGCCCTCTTGGACCCTTTTAATTGGAAGGTTTTTTTTTTTAAAGACAAGAAAACCAGTACTGGTTTAAAAAATTTGGCGACGTTTCGCACCCTGATGTGGTTTGCGGGTGCTTCTTCGGGCCACATACGTTTGTTTCATAGAAGAGTGCCACGATGTCATGTTGGGAAGCCGACGAAAAGGATGTGTGAGAATGATTATTGGTTCGTCCTTCGAGTTGATTAATTGATCTTGATGTTCTACCAAGTAGGTGGAATTGCCCTCTTGGACCCTTTTAATTGGAAGGTTTTTTAAAGACAGGAAAACCAGTACTGGTTTAAAAAATTTGGCGACGTTTCGCACCCTGATGTGGTTTGCGGGTGCTTCTTCGGGCCACATACGTTTGTTTCATAGAAGAGTGCCACGATGTCATGTTGGGGAAGCCGACGAAAAGGATGTGTGAGAATGATTATTGGTTCGTCCTTCGAGTTGATTAATTGATCTTGATGTTCTACCAAGTAGGTGGAATTGCCCTCTTGGACCCTTTTAATTGGAAGGTTTTTTTTAAAGACAGGAAAACCAGTACTGGTTTAAAATTTGGCGACGTTTCGCACCCTGATGTGGTTTGCGGGTGCTTCTTCGGGCCACATACGTTTGTTTCATAGAAAGAGTGCCACGATGTCATGTTGGGGAAGCCGACGAAAAGGATGTGTGAGAATGATTATTGGTTCGTTCTTCGAGTTGTTAATTGATCTTGATGTTCGTGTAAGTAGGTGGAATTGCCCTCTTGGACCCTTTTAATTGGAAGGTTTTTTTTTTTAAAGACAGGAAAACCAGTACTGGTTTAAAAATTTGGCGACGTTTCGCACCCTGATGTGTTTGCGGTACTGGTTTTCCTGTCTTTAAAAAAAACCAAATTAGGGTCCAGAGGGCAATTCCAACTACTTGGCAGAACATCAAGATCAATTAATCAACTCGAAGGACGAACCAATAATCATCAAACATAATATTTATATTGATGTAAATCCCAAAGCTATTTTATCTAGCACTGGCCCTCACTACATGGGAGCGAAACGTGGCCAAAAACTAGAAATATATCACTCATTCCAATTCCGTATATCCTCCAATTTACATAAGGGTCTAGAAGACACCGCTACTTCTTCGCATAAAATACACATCAGATAAAAACGGGAGAAAGGATAATAAACAATCATTTTTTTTAGTTAATTTAGAAATTTCTTTCTTGGTTTTGATTTTTTTTTCGAAAGGTTTTCATGTCTTTGTTATTTTGTTTTAGATTTAGACTTAAAATTTCAATAGACTCAAATTTCTTAATTTCCAATCAATTCCGAAGTGTACTATTTTCCCACTTTTTTTAGACACTTTCAGATCACTTTGAATAGTGAATGACGTGTACATTGAGCAACTCAATTTTGACGTCCCGATTAGACATTTATCCTCCTGAGCACAATATAAGTGAGTGACAAATTTAGAAACTCACAAAAAACTCGACTTTAAACAAAAAATTGAACGTTTATCATAATCGTTTTTGGTCAAATATATTGCACAAGATGGCAAGAATTTTGAGCATCAATTAAAGAAATGTTTTCCTTTGTGTTTGTTTTGTAGTATTGATGTATCTATATGTTTTATTAAAAATGAGTTTTTGTTTACTATGTAGTTGTTATTACTTACTAATAAAGAAAAATGCTGTTTTACCGTTAATTTGAAGAAAATTGTAAATTGCACAAAACCGTAACACTTAGTCAAAGGAGAGAAAACAGAGGAAGATAGGAAAGAAGATTTTTTTGTTAAGATCAAGTATTAATTAAGTACAGGGTGTTCCATTTGAATAAGGCTTATATTACATATTAAATGATCTAATAATTAACCTCTAAATACTAAACATCCTATAAAATTTTGTAAACCAACCCATAATTTAAAGACACATTGCATTTGTTTGCAGATGAAAAGTGGTGTGGAAAAAGTTTTTACTTTTCTTATGCACTTTGCACGGAAAAATGCATTGTTTAAAACTCGGTCGGTGATCATGACCAAAAATATAAAGCACGAAAGAGATTAAAAACAATGTGAACTACTTCACGGTTTTCTATACGAAAAATTTGGTACGAAAAATGGAGCAGCTTTTGGACGACATCTTGAAAAGTATCAGTTTCTCGAATTCGTGAAATGACCAAAATTGTTGCACATAAAAAAAAGCGTAATTTGAGTATAGTCGGATTCACCGGGTTTTAGGTATGACTCATTGCAGTAAAGTATGATAATCGACATGACATAGTTTTCTGTTTCTGTAAACAAAATATCAGTGAAATGCAATTGAGAAACGTATGTCGTTCCGTTTATTTCATGTGCAAGCAATGAAACGTATGTCGAATAATTTTATTTGTTTACATTGACATAACCCTACTTCAAGTTGCCACACCGTTTTTGAATTTTTTCAACTTTCCTTTATTCGAATCAGTTTTTTCACTTATTCATCGAAGCAGATTAAGTAAGTACATGATATTAACCAAAAATTCAATATTAATACGATAGCATATTAATAGTTGCGATGCCAAAGAAATTGGAAGCCGAGGCAGTCAGTATGAAAGTAATGGGCTATTTTAACGTGACAACGGTGCTGTATTGTTGCCTTTCACATCAGTTATGCAAGTATTTAATGAATTAAAAGTACTATTTTATTTTCCAGCTTAATTCATTATAGTGAACTATAGAAGCATATGGCATTAACTTAAATACTGTACCTTCGCTTAAGAAAAGATATGAAGTGAAGAAGAACAAAGAGCCTGCAGTGCCAAAACAAAACCTACGAAGTGAAAGTCTTGTGATGTTGATAATTTTGTGAAAGATCTTAAACGAACAATTTACAATATGCATACTAACTTAGATATTTAGTTGAGGTTCACCAAAAAGGAATTGGCACGATGCTTCTAAACAAAGCATAAAAAACCACTTGGAGAAGGCAAAAAGTTTGTCCCCGATTTTATACTTACAAGTTATAAATTAAAATCTGTTTTTAGGTTTATTGTTGTACCTGTAGGAAACAGCAAAGGCTTTATTTCTAATGTAAATTTAACAAAACCTCGTTTAATTATATTAGACAACGCCAATTACCATTCAACACTAAAAGAAGAATACCCAATGCTTCATCGACGAAACAAGATTTGTGTACATTTTATTAAAGCATAATGTGATGCATGATCAGAAAATGTTAAAACGAGAACTTTTACAATTAGTTAACAAAAATCCAAACCCAAAAATTTATGAAAAAGATGAGCTTGCACTTGTGGAATTATATCGGATGGTTTTTTAATTTTTTATGTAGTTGATTCAGTTTGCGTTACAACCCAGTAACGACTCTGAGTGGATGAATGTACATTCGATAAAGCGGTATTTAAATCAAACAATTGTTAAAATTCAGTTAAATAGGTACTTCAAAACTAAACGTTGAGTTTAACACTAAAGTAAAATTACTTTAAGAAGTTTTATACATGGACATCTGAGTCATATACATTAATTATTTTAATTAAATTATTAATATTATAGTTTTGCAACTGTACAAATATATAAATAAATTATAATTATTATAAGTTCCCACAACCTTTATTCAATGACACAATTTAAAAAAATGAACAGAAAACCAGAAAATTTCTGGCTAAAAACAACACATTTATGATTATTTTAATTAGTTTGAAACAGCTGATCTAACTGGATTGACAGATTGCACAAAAATTGACAGTAGGAATTATTTATTAGTTACGACATACGAGCCTGGATTGATGCATACGATTTGTAACGATGAATCATACCTAAAACCCGGTGAATCGGACTCTACGCTAGCGTTGGATTCGGACAGTTCTACATACGAAAAATAGCCGCAACAGAAAATTTTCCAAAATTTGCCCTTTAGCGACGCCATATTTCGAAAAGTATCGATCTGAGAAATTTGCGAGATAGGACCAAAAATGAGGGCGACAAAAACAAAACAGAATGGGTGTCTTTTAGATACTCCTGGATACGTAGACTTTCACTAATCCAAGCGAATCGATTTGTTTCTAAAACCCCCATTTTCGAATTTATATCTCAAAAAATATCAATTTTTCGAGTTTGGCCTAAAAAATCCTCCGCAAAACGATCACTTTTGATCGCTTGTATAAGACCGCTTTGACGAGCTATACCCAATCAAAGTAATGTAACCTTTTTCTTCTCGATTATGGGAGGGTGGGTTTCCGAGAGAGTCAGGAACCCAAAATCTCAGCAAAACTTCCCTACAAGTCTATCTCTTTTTTTTCTGTTTGGGCGATTATTTCGGATTATCTATTTTTCAGAACGATTTCTCTAGACTTTAAGGTATGCAATTTAAAATAATCTAACTTTTTTATAATACATACTTTTGGATCAATCTGTATAATCCAAAATATTCTTAAAATGTGGTTTCGAGTAACCTCAAAATATACGCATGATTTAACGTTTCTTACATTGTTTGTCGTTTTGATATTACAGAATAGTTCGTAACATAAAGTTCGTAAAAATATTTTACTGTTTATATAAAGTTTTTAATAATAAATCTTGATTTAACTTTGTTTATTTAATTTTTTGTTTCTGATTACCGGTTCTTGGTAAGAGATGCCCCTAGTAACTAAATAATAAATATAAGTTTAGATAATTTGGTAAAAACATGCAGATGGAATGGACACCAGGCCTCTCTGGAGTTGTTATACATGGCTGTTCAATACAGGAGTGTTTTAGTTTTATCTGTTATACACAAACATATTTTTCTTGATGTTACGGAATACGAGCATAGAATCTCAAATAGTCAAGGACTACGCTAATATTTTAAAAGGTTTTATTATTTTTAACTACGTACATTTTAGAACAAAAGAAGTCAGTGGTTTAAAAAAAATTTCTAAATAACTTCTACGAGGGTTTTTACACTCTTACATATAGTATAAAAATACGCAATCCAAAACCCAATCTAAGTTGTTCAGTAATAATAATAATAATAATAATAATAATAATAATAATCATAATAATAGTAATAATATTAACAATAATAATAATAATAATAATAATAATTATAATAATAATAATAATAATAATAATAATACTAATAATAATAATAATAATAATAATAATAATAATAATATATATTGACCAAATCGATACAACAAAATGTATATATGGTAAGTCAGAAGGGCTTACCTTAAAGTGTGATAAAATCTGTGATAATACCTGTGATAACTGTGTTTGTAGTCCAGAGTATTTATTTATATTTATACATAGAGATTTATTTATTTATTTATACATTTATTTATTTATTTGTTTTTGTAATAGTCCTTTAAATTATTTACAATTTATATATATAATAAATATATATATATATATGTCCAACAAAATTATACAGTGGAACTATCGAGGATGTGTACATAATTATTGCCACATCAAACTGTTATTACAAGAACACGATCCAGTATGTCTCGCTATACAAGAAACGCACCTAAAACCAAAACAAACTTACAATTTAAAAAATTATTACATGGTAAGAAAGGACGCAATTGGTGGTGAAAGGGCACACTGAAGAGTTGCTATATTCTGTTTGAGGCAAGATGCCATTTATAACGATCTCAAGTACGTAGTCGTTTACAGGTTGTAGCTGTAAATATTACGGTTCCTATAAAAATAACTTTATGTAACGTTTACTTACCTGACACAAGCTGGACACTAGAGGATCTGAACCACGTTGTGGAACAGTTAAATCATCCGTTCATTTTAATAGGCGACTTTAATGCTCACAATTTATTGTGGGATCCATTAAAACAGACTCCAGAGGACAACTGCTCGAACGCTGGTTAGAAAATGAAAATTAATTTTTGCTAAACACAGGATCAAAGACGAGTTTTAACACAAAATCGAATACGTTTCGGCAATTGACCTATCTATAGCCTCTAGTAGATTACTAACCAGAGTAACGTGGAAGGTTGAAGAAGATCTTTGAATAGTGATCATTTTCCAATCGTTATCGAATTTGACATTCCAAAATCACAAACGCGGTCCCCATCCGATGGAACACAAAAAAAGCAGATTGGGAAAAAGTTTTGTAAAAATTTAGTTTGCCCATTAGATGTTTCAGTAGAAATAACGTTACGAACAACATTATCTTAGCTGCAACAAAAAGTATACCTAAATCTGAGGTAAACCTATAAAGAAACTAGTGCCGTGGTTCAATGAAGAAGTTAAGAATGCTATAAAAATAAAAAAAACAAGCGTTCAATAAGTATAAAAGTATCTCACAACTGAAAATCTAATCGTATTCAAAAAAGCCAGAGCAAATGCCAGAAAATGTATTCTCGAAAGAAAAAGAAACAGTTGGAACACCTATACCTCGACAATAACACGCAACGAACCTATGTCAATTGTGTGGAAAAAGTAAAACTGTGACGGGATATAATCCTCCAAGTTTAATTAACGCGTTAGAGACAGATTCGAGACATATAGAACAAAACACCACAATTATAGCTAACATGATGGCTAACTATTTTGAGAGTGTGAGTAAGACGACCAATTATAGCACAAAATTTCTCCAAAATAAAGACCTAAGAGGAAGAAGTTACATTAGACTTTAATACTGAAAACAGCTATTAATATAACTTACCGTTTAGCTTGTTGGAACTTGAAGAGGCCCTCAACAAATCCAAAGTCAGCGCTCCTGGTCCAGACACGATATCCAACGATATGCTCAAGAATTTAATACCTGAAATGAAAAACATTTTTATTAAAATTATATAATAAACTGTGGGAAGAGAATACTTATCTGATTCCTGGAAAGAGGCAACGGTTATCCCAATTCTAAACCCGAACAAATCTAAACTATCGCCCTCTAGTTTTCGTCCCATTAGTCTTACATGTTGCATGGGCAAAATATTTTGAGAGAATGGTGAACAAAAGGCTTCAATTTTTTCTAGAAGAAAATAATCTATTAGTGAAACAACAGGCAGGTTATAGAAAAAAGAGATCGACCGCTGACCACTTGGTACTTTTTGGAACATCACATTCAAGAAACTTTCAGAAAGCGTGAACACCTAGTCGCAGTGTTCTTTTGACATAAAAGGAGCGTTCGATATGACTTGAAGGTACGGAATACTCGAAAATATGCATAAATTTGGTTTGAGAGGAAAACTTTGGTTATTTGTCAAATCCTTCCTCACTGATAGACGCTTTAGACTAAGAAATGGCGATAACTATTCTAGTGTAAGAACGCAGAAAACGGTGTTCCACAAGGATCTACGCTCAACTGCACCTTGTTTGCAATAGCAATCAATGATATAGCCTTGAAATCGATACGAAAGTGCGGTACTGCCTGTATGTAGATGATTTGGCCATATTTAGTAGCGGCATAAGTCGGACAAATTACAAGACGATTACAGACAGCAATAAACCAAATTATCAACAATAGTGAAGAAATAGGGTATGTATTTTCTCAAGAAAAAACCAAATGTGTTCACTTTTGTCGATTTAAGAAACCGCACTACGATCCCTTACTTTACTTAGAGATAGGGCAATAGAATGTAAACGTCGTTAAATTCTTGGGTCTGATGTTTGACTGTAAAATTAACTGGCGAGAACATATAAATTCAGTGGTGCGTAAGTGTAAAACAGTGCTTAACGTCATAAAGTACTAAGCAGCACTAAATGGGGCGCAGATCCAAAGTCTTTGCTGAATATATATAAAGCCGTCGTTCTATCAAAAATCGATTACGGATGTGCAGCATATTCTTTCGGCAAGAAATACGCAACTGATGATGCTCGATAAGATCCATTGCATGAGCATTCGATATTGTTTAGGTGCGTTCCCTACTACTCCTCGGCAAAGTTTGTACTGCTGAATCTGGAATGATCCCCTACAATATAGAAGGAAAGTACTAATTAACTCTTACATTACGAACGTAAAGTGTAATTCCAGAAACCCAAATTCTAAATTTCTTTTTCCACCTATGAGGATTATGCCAAAACCAACAATAACCAGACCTCTGGCAGTTAGATACTCTGAATACCTGGTAAAATCGGACAAAAATTTCCCAAGCAAATTGTGGAAACTCGTATAAATGATGAGACACCAACAAAATCAGAATTTAAAAATATCGTAAAAGAAAAGATAATGACAGAATGGCAAAGAGAGTGGAGTACTGCGGTTACGTTGCTGTAGGCAAATTGAACCCGAGGTGAAAAATACATACACTTTTATAAACTTACCAAGGCCAGATATTGTGCGTGCTTTCCGGTTACGTTCAGGACATACTAGACTAACACATAGCTATATCCTAAGTGGAGATCCGAAGCCGATGTGTTCTTTATGTAACGTAGAAATTAACCGTTGTGCATATCGTTGAAACTTGTCAGATGTACGAACCACAACGTCAGGAGTAATCGAATTGCGAGGTGTTGCAGCGGTGGAATGTCTGAAAAAAGAAAAGATTTTATCTACAATAAGATTCTTAAAAAAGGTGGAAATATTTGAAAAAATATAGTAATTTTCAAACTTACCTGATGGAATATAAAGCTTACCTGTTGATATAAGTGCAAGCTAATGGCCCTGGTAGCCGATGCTTTAAAACAAAAAAAAAAAAAAAATAATAATAATAATAATAATAATAATAATAATAATAATAATAATAATAATAATAATAATAATAATAATAATAATAATAATACAATATAGAAGGAAAGTACTAATTAACTCTTACATTACGAACGTAAAGTGTAATTCCAGAAACCCAAATTCTAAATTTCTTTTTTCCACCTATGAGGATTATGCCAAAAAACCAACAATAACCAGACCTCTGGCAGTTAGATACTCTGAATACCTGGTAAAATCGGACAAAAATTTCCCAAGCAAATTGTGGAAACTCGTATAAATGATGAGACACCAACAAAATCAGAATTTAAAAATATCGTAAAAGAAAAGATAATGACAGAATGGCAAAGAGAGTGGAGTACTGCGGTTACGTTGCTTAGGCAAATTGAACCCGAGGTGAAAAATACATACACTTTTATAAACTTACCAAGGCCAGATATTGTGCGTGCTTTCCGGTTACGTTCAGGACATACTAGACTAACACATAGCTATATCCTAAGTGGAGATCCGAAGCCGATGTGTTCTTTATGTAACGTAGAATTAACCGTTGTGCATATCGTTGAAACTTGTCAGATGTACGAACCACAACGTCAGGAGTACGAATTGCGAGGTGTTGCAGCGGTGGAATGTCTGAAAAAAGAAAAGATTTTATCTACAATAAGATTCTTAAAAAAGGTGGAAATATTTGAAAAAATATAGTAATTTTAAACTTACCTGATGGAATATAAGCTTACCTGTTGATATAAGTGCAAAGCTAATGGCCCTGGTAGCCGATGCTTTAAAACAAAAAAAAAAAATAATAATAATAATAATAATAATAATAATAATAATAATAATAATAATAATAATAATAATAATAATAATAATAATAATAATAATAATAATAATAATAATAATAATAATAATAATAATAATAATAATAATAATAATAATACCCCTCAGGGGCCTGCATGCAGGTACGGGCTTAGCGAACCCGGGGCCCCGAGCTCTTCAGTGGGCCAGGGGACCACTGTCGTATCAAATCCCTTACCTTGATACTACCGTCATTAAGTTAATGGTACGACAGGGCTCTGTCAAGGTGGACGTTTTTACACCCTGTATAGCTGGCAGTAGCTTAAAAATGCAAAATAATGTAATGTACGTGCATAGTAATGCCTCGGATGCGTTAGAGGGTAGGGCTACCTCTAACGCGGGTTGTCAGCCCAATGTTGACGGACACGGCAAGAACATGGACGAATCTTTAGGGGCACCCGCTCCCTCAATTTCGGGTGAAGGTAAGGGTCCTTTTAAAAACCCTAACGCGAGCCAAGAAAAGGCGGTCATACCCCGGTTCTTGGTCGTTAAGAAAGTCGACGGCGACTTCAGTAAAGACAGCCCGTTTCTGATTCAGAGACAGTTGTTTGGATTAATAGGAGAGATGAAAAGTGTAAGGAAGGTGAAGGATGGTTTGCTAATAGAAACTGTGAGTGCGGCGCAAGCCAATAAATTATTAAATGCAGGTAGATTAGGAAGTGATAAGATTGAGGTTACCCCTCATAATACCTTAAATTATAGCAAGGGAGTGATCAATTGTAAGGATCTTTTAATGTGCTCTACCGAAGAAATATGTGCAGAGCTTAAGAGCCAAGGGGTTATAGAGGTCAGAAGGATGAGAAAAAGGTAGACGGTGAGTTGCAAGACACACCGAACCATGTACTGACTTTTAATACCCCGAAGTTGCCTACCAAAATTAAAGCAGGTTACTTGGTCCTACCGGTACGTCTTTTGTTCCAGCTCCAATGAGGTGTTTCCGGTGCCAGAAATTTGGACACACAGCACAACGCTGCGACAATATGCAAGTGTGCATGTGTGGAAAAGAGCTGCATAACGGCAAACGTTGCGACGAACCCATCGAATGTGTTAACTGCAAAGGGAATCACTTAGCCATTTCTAGAAATTGCCCTATCTTTAAACAAGAATCGGCCATTCAAGAAATTAAAGCTAAAGAAAACATTTCATATCTCGATGCGCGTAGGAAAGTTGTCTCACAAACTCCACACCAAGGTATCTCTTACGCCAAGATGGCGGAAAAGACGCCCCAACTTGACATCGCCCAATTAGTGAAAGAGCTGGTACCTACTTTAGTTACCATGCTAAAGAAAGTTTTTGTAACAAAACAGCGAGAAGAACCGCCTAAAGTTCTACTACTACCTCCACCGGTGACGAGGTCACGAGTCAACTCGCTATCCAGTCAAGGTCCTGCGTTGTCTGATGTAGGATCTGAAAAAAGAAAACGTCAGGAGACGATAAATGTGAGTTATTCTTCGGAAGACGACTCCGGTAACTCGGAGGCGTCTATTACCAAGCCAAAAAGACCAAGGGGTGGCCGAAAGGTAAACCTCGGAAGAGGGCTACCTAAAGTGTGATAAAATCTGTGATAATACCTGTGATAATTGTGTTTGTAGTCCAGAGTATTTATTTATATTTATACATAGAGAGATTTATTTATTTATTTATACATTTATTTATTTATTTGTTTTTGTAATAGTCCTTTAAATTATTTACAATTTATATATATAATAAATATATATATATATGTCCAACAAAATTATACAGTGGAACTGTCGAGGATGTGTACATAATTATTGCCACATCAAACTGTTATTACAAGAACACGATCCAGTATGTCTCGCTATACAAGAAACGCACCTAAAACCAAAACAAACTTACAATTTAAAAAATTATTACATGGTAAGAAAGGACGCAATTGGTGGTGAAAGGGCACACGGAGGAGTTGCTATATTCTTGAGGCAAGATGCCATTTATAACGATCTCCAAGTACGTAGTCGTTTACAGGTTGTAGCTGTAAATATTACGGTTCCTATAAAAATAACTTTATGTAACGTTTACTTACCTGACACAAGCTGGACACTAGAGGATCTGAACCACGTTGTGGAACAGTTAAATCATCCGTTCATTTTAATAGGCGACTTTAATGCTCACAATTTATTGTGGGGATCCATTAAAACAGACTCCAGAGGACAACTGCTCGAACGCTGGTTAGAAAATGAAAAATTAATTTTGCTAAACACAGGATCAAAGACGAGTTTTAACACAAAATCGAATACGTTTTCGGCAATTGACCTATCTATAGCCTCTAGTAGATTACTAACCAGAGTAACGTGGAAGGTTGAAGAAGATCTTTGGAATAGTGATCATTTTCCAATCGTTATCGAATTTGACATTCCAAAAATCACAAACGCGGTTCCCATCCGATGGAACACAAAAAAGCAGATTGGGAAAAGTTTTGTAAAAATTTAGTTTGCCCATTAGATGTTTCAGTAGAAAACGTTACGAACAACATTATCTTAGCTGCAACAAAAGTATACCTAAATCTGGAGGTAAACCTATAAAGAAACTAGTGCCGTGGTTCAATGAAGAAGTTAAGAATGCTATAAAAATAAAAAACAAGCGTTCAATAAGTATAAAAAGTATCTCACAACTGAAAATCTAATCGTATTCAAAAAGCCAGAGCAAATGCCAGAAAATGTATTCTCGAAAGAAAAAGAAACAGTTGGAACACCTATACCTCGACAATAACACGCAACGAACCTATGTCTATTGTGTGGAAAAAAGTAAGAGCTGTGACGGGATATAATCCTCCAAGTTTAATTAACGCGTTAGAGACAGATTCGAGACATATAGAACAAAACACCACAATTATAGCTAACATGATGGCTAACTATTTTGAGAGTGTGAGTAAGACGACCAATTATAGCACAAAATTTCTCCAAAATAAAGACCTAAGAGAAGAAGTTACATTAGACTTTAATACTGAAAACAGCTATTACTATAACTTACCGTTTAGCTTGTTGGAACTTGAAGAGGCCCTCAACAAATCCAAAGTCAGCGCTCCTGGTCCAGACACGATATCCAACGATATGCTCAAGAATTTAATACCTGAAATGAAAAACATTTTATTAAAATTATATAATAAACTGTGGGAAGAGAATACTTATCCTGATTCCTGGAAAGAGGCAACGGTTATCCCAATTCTAAAACCGAACAAATCTAAACTATCGCCCTCTAGTTTTCGTCCCATTAGTCTTACATGTTGCATGGGCAAAATATTTGAGAGAATGGTGAACAAAAGGCTTCAAATTTTTCTAGAAGAAAATAATCTATTAGTGAAACAACAGGCAGGTTATAGAAAAAGAGATCGACCGCTGACCACTTGGTACTTTTGGAACATCACATTCAAGAAACTTTCAGAAAGCGTGAACACCTAGTCGCAGTGTTCTTTGACATAAAAGGAGCGTTCGATATGACTTGGAGGTACGGAATACTCGAAAAGATGCATAAATTTGGTTTGAGAGGAAAACTTCCGTTATTTGTCAAATCCTTCCTCACTGATAGACGCTTTAGACTAAGAAATGGCGATAACTATTCTAGTGTAAGAACGTTAGAAAACGGTGTTCCACAAGGATCTACGCTCAGCTGCACCTTGTTTGCAATAGCAATCAATGATATAGCCATGAAAATCGATACGAAAGTGCGGTACTGCCTGTATGTAGATGACTTGGCCATATTTAGTAGCGGCAAGGTAGTCGGACAAATTACAAGACGATTACAGACAGCAATAAACCAAATTATCAACAATAGTGAAGAAATAGGGTATGTATTTTCTCAAGAAAAACCAAATGTGTTCACTTTTGTCGATTAAGAAAACCGCACTACGATCCCTTACTTTACTTAGGAGATAGGGCAATAGAATGTGTAAACGTCGTTAAATTCTTGGGTCTGATGTTTGACTGTAAACTTAACTGGCGAGAACATATAAATTCAGTGGTGCGTAAGTGTAAAACAGCGCTTAACGTCATAAAAGTACTAAGCAGCACTAAATGGGGCGCAGATCCAAAGTCTTTGCTGAATATATATAAAGCCGTCGTTCTATCAAAAATCGATTACGGATGTGCAGCATATTCTTCGGCAAGAAATACGCAACTGATGATGCTCGATAAGATCCATTGCATGAGCATTCGATATTGTTTAGGTGCGTTCCCTACTACTCCTCGGCAAAGTTTGTACTGCGAATCTGGAATGATCCCCTACAATATAGAAGGAAAGTACTAATTAACTCTTACATTACGAACGTAAAGTGTAATTCCAGAAACCCAAATTCTAAATTTCTTTTTTCCACCTATGAGGATTATGCCAAAAACCAACAATAACCAGACCTCTGGCAGTTAGATACTCTGAATACCTGGTAAAATCGGACAAAAATTTCCCAAGCAAATTGTGGAAACTCGTATAAATGATGAGACACCAACAAAATCAGAATTTAAAAATATCGTAAAAGAAAAGATAATGACAGAATGGCAAAGAGAGTGGAGTACTGCGGTTACGTTGCTTAGGCAAATTGAACCCGAGGTGAAAAATACATACACTTTTATAAACTTACCAAGGCCAGATATTGTGCGTGCTTTCCGGTTACGTTCAGGACATACTAGACTAACACATAGCTATATCCTAAGTGGAGATCCGAAGCCGATGTGTTCTTTATGTAACGTAGAATTAACCGTTGTGCATATCGTTGAAACTTGTCAGATGTACGAACCACAACGTCAGGAGTACGAATTGCGAGGTGTTGCAGCGGTGGAATGTCTGAAAAAGAAAAGATTTTATCTACAATAAGATTCTTAAAAAGGTGGAAATATTTGAAAAAATATAGTAATTTTAAACTTACCTGATGGAATATAAGCTTACCTGTTGATATAAGTGCAAAGCTAATGGCCCTGGTAGCCGATGCTTTAAAACAAAAAAAAAAAAAAAAAAATAATAATAATAATAATAATAATAATAATAATAATAATAATAATAATAATAATAATAATAATAATAATAATAATAATAATAATAATAATAATAATAATACCCCTCAGGGGGCCTGCATGCAGGTACGGGCTTAGCGAACCCGGGGCCCCGAGCTCTTCAGTGGGCCAGGGGACCACTGTCGTATCAAATCCCCTTACCTTGATACTACCGTCATTAAGTTAATGGTACGACAGGGCTCTGTCAAGGTGGACGTTTTTTACACCCTGTATAGCTGGCAGTAGCTTAAAAATGCAAAATGATGTAATGTACGTGCATAGTAATGCCTCGGATGCGTTAGAGGGTAGGGCTACCTCTAACGCGGGTTGTCAGCCCAATGTTGACGGACACGGCAAGAACATGGACGAATCTTTAGGGGCACCCGCTCCCTCAATTTCGGGTGAAGGTAAGGGTCCTTTTAAAAACCCTAACGCGAGCCAAGAAAAGGCGGTCATACCCCGGTTCTTGGTCGTTAAGAAAGTCGACGGCGACTTCAGTAAAGACAGCCCGTTTCTGATTCAGAGACAGTTGTTTGGATTAATAGGAGAGATGAAAAGTGTAAGGAAGGTGAAGGATGGTTTGCTAATAGAAACTGTGAGTGCGGCGCAAGCCAATAAATTATTAAATGCAGGTAGATTAGGAAGTGATAAGATTGAGGTTACCCCTCATAATACCTTAAATTATAGCAAGGGAGTGATCAATTGTAAGGATCTTTTAATGTGCTCTACCGAAGAAATATGTGCAGAGCTTAAGAGCCAAGGGGTTATAGAGGTCAGAAGGATGAGAAAAAGGTAGACGGTGAGTTGCAAGACACACCGAACCATGTACTGACTTTTAATACCCCGAAGTTGCCTACCAAAATTAAAGCAGGTTACTTGGTCCTACCGGTACGTCTTTTTGTTCCAGCTCCAATGAGGTGTTTCCGGTGCCAGAAATTTGGACACACAGCACAACGCTGCGACAATATGCAAGTGTGCATGTGTGGAAAAGAGCTGCATAACGGCAAACGTTGCGACGAACCCATCGAATGTGTTAACTGCAAAGGGAATCACTTAGCCATTTCTAGAAATTGCCCTATCTTTAAACAAGAATCGGCCATTCAAGAAATTAAAGCTAAAGAAAACATTTCATATCTCGATGCGCGTAGGAAAGTTGTCTCACAAACTCCACACCAAGGTATCTCTTACGCCAAGATGGCGGAAAAGACGCCCCAACTTGATATCGCCCAATTAGTGAAAGAGCTGGTACCTACTTTAGTTACCATGCTAAAGAAAGTTTTTGTAACAAAACAGCGAGAAGAACCGCCTAAAGTTCTACTACTACCTCCACCGGTGACGAGGTCACGAGTCAACTCGCTATCCAGTCAAGGTCCTGCGTTGTCTGATGTAGGATCTGAAAAAAGAAAACGTCAGGAGACGATAAATGTGAGTTATTCTTCGGAAGACGACTCCGGTAACTCGGAGGCGTCTATTACCAAGCCAAAAAGACCAAGGGGTGGCCGAAAGGTAAACCTCGGAAGAGGGCTACCTAAAGTGTGATAAAATCTGTGATAATACCTGTGATAATTGTGTTTGTAGTCCAGAGTATTTATTTATATTTATACATAGAGATTTATTTATTTATTTATACATTTATTTATTTATTTGTTTTTGTAATAGTCCTTTAAATTATTTACAATTTATATATATAATAAATATATATATATATATGTCCAACAAAATTATACAGTGGAACTGTCGAGGATGTGTACATAATTATTGCCACATCAAACTGTTATTACAAGAACACGATCCAGTATGTCTCGCTATACAAGAAACGCACCTAAAACCAAAACAAACTTACAATTTAAAAAATTATTACATGGTAAGAAAGGACGCAATTGGTGGTGAAAGGGCACACGGAGGAGTTGCTATATTCTTGAGGCAAGATGCCATTTATAACGATCTCCAAGTACGTAGTCGTTTACAGGTTGTAGCTGTAAATATTACGGTTCCTATAAAAATAACTTTATGTAACGTTTACTTACCTGACACAAGCTGGACACTAGAGGATCTGAACCACGTTGTGGAACAGTTAAATCATCCGTTCATTTTAATAGGCGACTTTAATGCTCACAATTTATTGTGGGGATCCATTAAAACAGACTCCAGAGGACAACTGCTCGAACGCTGGTTAGAAAATGAAAAATTAATTTTGCTAAACACAGGATCAAAGACGAGTTTTAACACAAAATCGAATACGTTTTCGGCAATTGACCTATCTATAGCCTCTAGTAGATTACTAACCAGAGTAACGTGGAAGGTTGAAGAAGATCTTTGGAATAGTGATCATTTTCCAATCGTTATCGAATTTGACATTCCAAAATCACAAACGCGGTTCCCATCCGATGGAACACAAAAAAGCAGATTGGGAAAAGTTTTGTAAAAATTTAGTTTGCCCATTAGATGTTTCAGTAGAAAACGTTACGAACAACATTATCTTAGCTGCAACAAAAGTATACCTAAATCTGGAGGTAAACCTATAAAGAAACTAGTGCCGTGGTTCAATGAAGAAGTTAAGAATGCTATAAAAATAAAAAAACAAGCGTTCAATAAGTATAAAAAGTATCTCACAACTGAAAATCTAATCGTATTCAAAAAAGCCAGAGCAAATGCCAGAAAATGTATTCTCGAAAGAAAAAGAAACAGTTGGAACACCTATACCTCGACAATAACACGCAACGAACCTATGTCTATTGTGTGGAAAAAAGTAAGAGCTGTGACGGGATATAATCCTCCAAGTTTAATTAACGCGTTAGAGACAGATTCGAGACATATAGAACAAAACACCACAATTATAGCTAACATGATGGCTAACTATTTTGAGAGTGTGAGTAAGACGACCAATTATAGCACAAAATTTCTCCAAAATAAAGACCTAAGAGAAGAAGTTACATTAGACTTTAATACTGAAAACAGCTATTACTATAACTTACCGTTTAGCTTGTTGGAACTTGAAGAGGCCCTCAACAAATCCAAAGTCAGCGCTCCTGGTCCAGACACGATATCCAACGATATGCTCAAGAATTTAATACCTGAAATGAAAAACATTTTATTAAAATTATATAATAAACTGTGGGAAGAGAATACTTATCCTGATTCCTGGAAAGAGGCAACGGTTATCCCAATTCTAAAACCGAACAAATCTAAACTATCGCCCTCTAGTTTTCGTCCCATTAGTCTTACATGTTGCATGGGCAAAATATTTGAGAGAATGGTGAACAAAAGGCTTCAAATTTTTCTAGAAGAAAATAATCTATTAGTGAAACAACAGGCAGGTTATAGAAAAAGAGATCGACCGCTGACCACTTGGTACTTTTGGAACATCACATTCAAGAAACTTTCAGAAAGCGTGAACACCTAGTCGCAGTGTTCTTTGACATAAAAGGAGCGTTCGATATGACTTGGAGGTACGGAATACTCGAAAAGATGCATAAATTTGGTTTGAGAGGAAAACTTCCGTTATTTGTCAAATCCTTCCTCACTGATAGACGCTTTAGACTAAGAAATGGCGATAACTATTCTAGTGTAAGAACGTTAGAAAACGGTGTTCCACAAGGATCTACGCTCAGCTGCACCTTGTTTGCAATAGCAATCAATGATATAGCCATGAAAATCGATACGAAAGTGCGGTACTGCCTGTATGTAGATGACTTGGCCATATTTAGTAGCGGCAAGGTAGTCGGACAAATTACAAGACGATTACAGACAGCAATAAACCAAATTATCAACAATAGTGAAGAAATAGGGTATGTATTTTCTCAAGAAAAAACCAAATGTGTTCACTTTTGTCGATTAAGAAAACCGCACTACGATCCCTTACTTTACTTAGGAGATAGGGCAATAGAATGTGTAAACGTCGTTAAATTCTTGGGTCTGATGTTTGACTGTAAACTTAACTGGCGAGAACATATAAATTCAGTGGTGCGTAAGTGTAAAAAGCGCTTAACGTCATAAAAGTACTAAGCAGCACTAAATGGGGCGCAGATCCAAAGTCTTTGCTGAATATATATAAAGCCGTCGTTCTATCAAAAATCGATTACGGATGTGCAGCATATTCTTCGGCAAGAAATACGCAACTGATGATGCTCGATAAGATCCATTGCATGAGCATTCGATATTGTTTAGGTGCGTTCCCTACTACTCCTCGGCAAAGTTTGTACTGCGAATCTGGAATGATCCCCTACAATATAGAAGGAAAGTACTAATTAACTCTTACATTACGAACGTAAAGTGTAATTCCAGAAACCCAAATTCTAAATTTCTTTTTTCCACCTATGAGGATTATGCCAAAAACCAACAATAACCAGACCTCTGGCAGTTAGATACTCTGAATACCTGGTAAAATCGGACAAAAATTTCCCAAGCAAATTGTGGAAACTCGTATAAATGATGAGACACCAACAAAATCAGAATTTAAAAATATCGTGAAAGAAAAGATAATGACAGAATGGCAAAGAGAGTGGAGTACTGCGGTTACGTTGCTTAGGCAAATTGAACCCGAGGTGAAAAATACATACACTTTTATAAACTTACCAAGGCCAGATATTGTGCGTGCTTTCCGGTTACGTTCAGGACATACTAGACTAACACATAGCTATATCTTAAGTGGAGATCCGAAGCCGATGTGTTCTTTATGTAACGTAGAATTAACCGTTGTGCATATCGTTGAAACTTGTCAGATGTACGAACCACAACGTCAGGAGTACGAATTGCGAGGTGTTGCAGCGGTGGAATGTCTGAAAAAGAAAAGATTTTATCTACAATAAGATTCTTAAAAAGGTGGAAATATTTGAAAAAATATAGTAATTTTAAACTTACCTGATGGAATATAAGCTTACCTGTTGATATAAGTGCAAAGCTAATGGCCCTGGTAGCCGATGCTTTAAAACAAAAAAAAAAAAAAAATAAATAATAATAATAATAATAATAATAATAATAATAATAATAATAATAATAATAATAATAATAATAATAATAATAATAATATAACAATTTTATAACCGTGGTTGGGGGGTTTCTTTTTTTACGCGTTTTTTTTTTTGGGGTTTAGCTGTTGCCACTAGCGGTGTTATAGCAGGATAAAATTGGTTTTTTATTGTTAAAAAAAGATTTTTAAGGGTATAAATTTTTTTAAATCTTTTTACTGGGAACGTTAATGCTAGTAATGAAAATAAAGGACAATAAAGAAAAAAAAAAAAAAAAAATTATAACAATAACGCATAACGATAACGATAACGATAACGATAACGATAACGATAACGATAACGATAACGATAACGATAACGATAACGATAACGATAACGATAACGATAACGATAACGATAACGATAACGATAACGATAACGATAACGATAACGATAACGATAACGATAACGATAACGATAACGAGACAACGATAACGATAACGATAACGATAACTATAACGATAACGATAACGATAACGATAACGATAACGATAACGATAACGATAATAGAAATATTAATAATAACAGTAATAATAATAATAATAATTATAATAATAATTATAATAATAATTATAATAATAATAGTAATAATAATGAAGAGGCTGATAAAGCTGCTCGCTGTGTAACGACAAAACTAGTAGTAGATGTAAAGTCTATAAAACAAAAGACCTGATACATACTATCAAGAACATATTGTACTTAAACTCTCCAGGCAAGAAACAGTGATTACCCAAAGGTTGCGCATTTGCCATTCACACCAGCACCTGCTGAAAAAAGAGAATTGGCTTAAATGCCATATGTGTAATATAAATTTTACCGTTACCCACATACTTTGTGATTGTCCCCAGTTCAATGTCCAACGCAGACTGTACGATATAGACAGAAATTAAAGAAAATTTATCTAACCTACAAAGAATACGAAATACACTGACATTCTTAAAAGCATTAATATGTACAAAAATATGTAGTGTGTACCTACCTACATTATAATACTACTTCGATACCGTTTATTGAAGCTAATAACCCTAGTAGTTGATGCTTCCTTAAATAATATAATAATAATAATAGTAATAATAATAATAATAATAATAATAATAATAATATTTATTGCTCTACAGGTACAAACCCAATTACAGAGAATGAAACTAAAACTTACAATATTTCTTAGTTGTGGTGCAAAAATAAATAAATATTATACTTTAAAAACTAAACTAAAATTATAAAACATTGTTTAATAGTGATTGTAAATTACAAATTGTATGTATGTACCTCAATAAATTCACCAAAAGTGTTTATTAAATTTAAAATTTTTAAATACAAATGGCACTAAAAGTAATTATTAGCTACTTCATACACAAGTGGACAAAATTTTTTTGCTAACGTGTTGTATATCGAATTAGGAGCTTTAGACGCTACAATACCATGACTAAACTTATTCCAAACATGAATAACGTATGAATTCTTCAATATTTTGTTAAGTAAGTCATTCGACTTTTGAGTTTCAAAAAATTGTTTGGTTTCTCTCCAGTGTAAAAGATAAAATTTTTCTACAGGAAAGACGTGAAAACCTGAGCAGTTAGCATTAGACATTGACAATACGTCGGTGATGTTACACATCCTTCTCATTACCCTAAAAAAAAAGTTAGTTGCTTCATGTGAACGGTGATAAGTATTCTAACTTTGTAACTACAATAGGACCTGTATCTCCCCATTTGAATCCAGAAATGGTCTCTAAGTTCTTCTAAAACATAACTTAGCAAAACTTTTGCCAACATAGCTTTCGTCAACTCTCATTACCGCATTATTTATTTTAGTTTTAGATTCTATTCCTACGAAATTCGAAGGTAAAATATTTAAATCTGTAAGAACTATTACGTCAAGATCTAAGTACAGCCCGCCGTATTTTTGTAACACCAACAATCTCAATATATTGCCATTAATATTCATAGGAAATGCAGACTTTTGAACTTTCTGTTGCTTGTACAAAGGTTCTACAATGCTACCACGAATCAGACTATCCATGTCAACGATGTAAGAACTTAACGTTATTGTAACTCAACAAAATTTCAATCAAATAATCGGAAAGTGTACCTTGATCGTCGATCACTCCCCTAGAAGCAAACAAAACGTATACATCATAATCTGGATTAGTTAATGCAGCCGACTCGATAGCACACGCTTGTCTAGGAAGAATTGAAATTCTTCCATTTTTACTGAACAAACACGATACTTCCATAAAATATATTGATTTATTCCAATTTGGGCGTATAGTTGATAAATCCGTCAAAGTTTTGTTAAGGTTTTAAAACATTTTAGAGATTGCTCAGCTTTTCTTTCTATAGTTTCGTTAATAAATATTCTTTTGTTCCAAATCAATTTTTATTACTCCTTAATGAAACTATTAATGTTACTATTGTTACACAAACTACACAGTAAAATATTTTTCTCGTAGTAATTAACATTTTCTTGCATCGTTGTTTTGTAATGAATTTATAATTTGTCTAATGTAGTTACTAATGTTTAATTTCTGTGTTTGTCTTCTCTATTTAATTAATGATTAAAATGATTATCATTCCAAAGATAAATACCTTAAGCAATTCAAAACATTATGTAAGTTATCGCATTTGTTTGAATCCTAATAAATCTACTGTCAGCTAAATTACAAGTGAAAATACACGATGAGTACTCTTAATATTCTAGCAAACAAACATATGTTAACACCTGATGTTGTTCGTTTAACTAAACATTGTTGAAACAACACATACTTCTTATACGACTCTAAGAAATATAAACAAACTAAAGGAGAACCATTGGGATCACCTATATCACCTGCAATTGCTAATTTATTTATGGATAACTTTGAAACAAATGCAATTCAAGAATCTTCCAACAAACAAGAACTTTGGTTACGATATGTTGATGATATCTTCTTCATATGGCCACATGGTAATGAAGCATTACTAGGTTTTTTAAATTATTTAAATAATATTCATCCACAAATTAAATTTACTACCGAAGAAGAAGTTAACGGAAAACTACCATTTCTTGACGTGTTACTAATTAGGAAACCAGACGGAAGTTTAGGACATACAGTGTATAGAAAACAAACTCATACCAATAGATACCTACATGCTAATTCACATCATCATCCACAACATTTAAATTCTGTTTTAAAAACCTTATTAATTAGATCTGCTAGACTAACAGACAGCGAGTATATACACGAAGAAATCTTCTGAATCCAGCTTTTAAACAAAATGGTTTTTCACGTCATCATGTTATGAAAGCAAAAAGGATGAAACAAAGAAGTGACGACGAAGTTAACGGTATGAGTACGTTTACTGTATCAATCCCGTACTTCAAAGATACTACAGAGAAGATAAGTAACATTCTAAAGAAACACAACATACAGAGTAGTTTCTATACCTGTTAATAAAGTTAAGTTTTTCCTCCGTTCCCCTAAAGATGTTATTCCTTTAGAAGATCAAGGCATTTACGAAATTCCTTGCGGAGGATGTAACATCTCTTACGTTAGACAAACCAATCGACGTATTTCTGCGAGAAGAAGAACACAAACTAGCAGTCCGAAAAGGATGTTTAACTTATTCTCTAGCTGAACATCATCACCAAACAGGACATAAAATCGATTTTGAAAATACAACAATGCTAGGAAGAGAAAAATATGTATGTAACCGCCTCATTAGAGAACAAATCGAGATAGAAAGACGTCCTAGTTGCATTAATAAACGAGATGATGGAAAAGGTTTACCTAACACTTGGAAACCGTTATTAACTTTACCTCAGGATAGAAGATCTTCAAATATCCAACAAGTAGTACAACAAAATATGCAAAACAACATTACCATGATACCGATAAGCAATGCTATTGGTTACTCTGGTCCTGCGACACGTTCAAGGTCAAAATCGCATAGAAACTAAAATTGTTATTTATTAATTACTTGAAAAAACTGCGTGTTAGCGTGGCGAAACGTTGTAATTATTTAATAATTGTTACAGGTGTTTAAACCCCAAAGATTTTTATTACAAATATGTTTACGTGAAAGAATAAAGCATTATATCTATATATCTATATATCTATATATCTATATATATATATGTATAAACGATAAGTTTTTCGACATCTAGTGTCGACTCGAGAAAGCGTTCACGTACGTAAATGTAAACAACTTTGCCGACAGGTATGTAAAGCAGTTACATAGTCGATTCTTCAATAATTATAGCCAACATAACAGTTGGCAAGTATAAAAATTTCGAATCGCCTGCAGTAAAGTACACTCGAGTTCTCTCACTCCCGATGAGTCCCAAAAGGACGAAACAGCTGTCGGGTGATTCTCAGTGTTTGTTTGCTATTGTACAACCTCTTGCGGAATCAACTTGGAGTTTCGCTGTTTAATCGAAAATCATAATAAAACTTCATTCATACGAGCATTTTTTTTTAATTACAGATTCCTTTTGTTTGTTTTAAGTTTATTTTATTCAAAAGTTTAGGTATTTTATTTATCGATTGAGGCAATACGAAGTCTGCCGGGTCAGCTATCTCTATATATAAAAATGAATGTGTGTGTTTGTTTGTTTGTCCTCGAACTCCTCTAAACCGTTAGTCCTATTGGAATGAAATTTTACATACTTCTTCTGGTCGATCCAGAATAGGTCACAAACGTTTGATTTTCGCGATTTTCTCGTTCACTAAGTATTGCATTTTGATGCCAATGAAATCAGTTACTACTTTGGAAGGTTGCGAAAAATTACAAAGTGTGTTGGCGTTGTTTGGTACTCCTAAGAGGATTATAACAAATCCTGGTACAATATTCAAAAACAGCACATTTCCAAAGTATTTAAGTGAATGGAAAATCGAGTACCATTTTATAACACCGGATATTCATCGTGGTAATGGACAAGTAGAACGCTATATGAGAACGATAAGAAACCTTTTGAGGATCGAGACAAAAGTAAAGTCCGAATGGCCGAATGAGTTGTGGAAGATTCATCTACTATTGAATACGACAGTGCAGAAGTTTACTAATTTGACGCCTTTGCAGTTGCTGTTAGGAATTAAGAGTGCAACCCCGTTCATTCAGACCTTGTTGAATAACATGTCTGTGGACTTAAAACCCATTCGTAAGTTAGCAATATGGGAGATATTAATCGTAAGAGACGAAATAATGTTCGATATTCCGTTGGGGACTTCGTCCTAATGCATTGTGATTAACAAATGCATATTAGTACAAGTCAATACGAGTTTTTAGGGCCGTATGAGATAATCAAGTGTTTGACCAACGACAGATACGAGGTGAAAAAAGTAGGTTCAAACATAATAACCAAGGTGTCAAAAAAGCAACTGAGGATGTGGCCGTCACAGTGATCATTGAATTATGACATGAAAGAAATTTTGGAATTTTTGGAGACTGATAACGAGAGTACAAATGTACCATCAAAAATACTATATGGTTAGAGTGAGTTTGCATGTTTTATTTCGGCTTCTATACCGTTAAAAGTCCGAGGCCCACGTCTTTACAAAAGATTTTTTTTAATGAAAACAAAATATTATAATTTGAAAAACACCAAAAACTGCACCAAAAACTTTACTCGGATACGTGTTTCAATAGCTAAGGTATCATCATCAGCGATACCGATACTAAAATTAAAAACAACGGGAAGCTTATATATACTCTCTGCTTATCACGCATTGTTAAAATTGATTCTTAGATAAACTTAAATAACTCCGATCTTCCTAATGGACCGTTATCTCCATAATTCATAAGCAAATTTCTGTTTTTAAAAATTTCTAAGCTTTCATAAGAATTAAGTTCGTTTTTATTATCTACCCTCTTAATTAATTTAATGTCGCCTACTCTATGGCCATTTTCAAGCATATGCATGGCAACACTGGACCTATCTGTGCGATGATATTTGACATGAGCTACGTGCTCTTTAAAACGAGTTTTAATAGGTCTCTTGGTTTGTCCTATATATACTTGGTTACAGTCTTTACAATTAATTTTATATATTCCCGATTTATCACACATTTCTATTGGGTCTTTCGGATTACCTAAAAGATTTTGCAAGTTGTTACCACTAGAGGCTACTGTTTTATAATGAAATTTTGAAAATATTTTTTGAAGACCTTTCGTGTATGTGGGATAATTTGGTAATTACCAAATAATTACAAAATTGGTAATTACCAAATTATCCTACATAGACAAAAGGTCTTCAAAAAATATTTTCAAAATATGTTGTAAAATCCGTTTGTTTTTCGACAGATTTTCGAATGCATTGAATCTCTGCATTTTTATTTTTCTTGTTTCTTGGTATAGTTTGTCTTAAATATGTTTATTTTTTAACATCGTGTCGCTTTATTTAATGACCCTTTCCAACGGTATGTATTCTATATCTCCGTGTGGCTTAATCGTTGATATGGTTTCTTTGTAGATATTTTTAATGATGGTATCTAAAATCAATGCGTGCATTGCCTAGTTCGACCATGTGGGCCGAGTGTTTGATTTGAGTCGAAGGTCTTTTCATAATCTATGAAGCTCATATGTAGTGGGAGATTATGTTTTGTTCTGTTAATTAAGTTTTTTACTGTTAACTAGAAGTCACATGTGCTGAATCCTTGTGGGAAAGTCACCTGTTCGGTTGATAGTGATTTTCATCGATTTGCGACAACAGACTCATAAATTGATAATTTTGTAAAACTTTAACTTAGCTATTAAAACACGTGCCCGAGTAAAGTTTTTGGTGCAGTTTTTGGTGTTTTTTTGTTGTTAAAGTGAGGCTGCAGTTAGTGTTCCTTTCCTTTGATTTGGTTTAGGTTTCAAAATTGTAGGATAGGGTAAAACTACGCGTTGGCGTTCATTTTACCGACGTTGAATTTGATTATAGGCGTGAAAATACCCAAAATTTGCTAGAACTTTTTAAGGTGGTAGGGGGTCTTCAACGATCACTTGTGTAAACATAAACTCTAAACAATTGTAAGTTATTCCCCGTAATTACTGTGTCCTACGTAGTAGTCATTTTAAGTTTCGACTATATTATTTTATTGCTAGTGAGATTACGTTTCAAAATGAATCGGAAATGTGGTTCTGTTTCAAATAAACGTTACCATTCGAAACGATTGAGTGTGAAACAAAAAATGAGAAAAATGCGTGGACAGGTTAAACAAATAACTTCAGACATTGACTTGTCAACAGTGAATGTATACAGTGAATCAACCGAAAAACAAAACAATGTAGCAGAATAGTGGATTTAGCAGGTGGTAGTGATGATTATGTTGATTTTTTACAGAACAGTAATAGTAATACTGATAATAACAGCCACTTTAATCAGAACACCGAAGCAGATGCGTTTAAAACAAATTATAACTCACTTTCAGGTGTTGCATGCATCGTAGGACTCAGAACAAAAAAATGTCTTTATATTTCCTTTATATTTCTATTAAAAATAAATTTTGTTGCATTTGTGCTCGTAAGGACCTTTACAAAAATAAAAAATGTCCAGCGCATACTTGCTACAAAATTAGAGTGGAACATTAACTTCAATGAAAACGGCTATAATTGTTAAAGGATTTCAAAAAACTTTGTAAATGAATGGGATAAAATATACAAAACTTATTGCAGACGGTAACAGTAGTGTATATCGAAGACTTTTGGCCTGCATGCCTTATGGACCTACTACAATAATACAAAAAATAGAATGTAAAAATCATATTCTGCGTAGTTACATTAACAAAATTAAGGAAACTACAAAAAAAAACAAAAATAGATACACACTTGAAAACGACAGTTTGTCAAAACATACTGTTGTGAAAAACATCACAACAACACATTAATTTTAATTTAATCAACTCTCTCAAAGTTGGTGAAATGCCATGGTAACCAAGTTGTTATAAAAAAAACAAAAAAACACGTCAAGATATGCAAACACTCAAAAACGCAAAATATAAAGTGTATTTAATTTAATAAAATATATTTTAAACGGTCCATCGAGTTATTGTGTAAATCCGAAGAAAATTACGAAGCGAACGGGGAGCCTTTTATTACATCGGAGGAAGGCACCGTTTTCGCTCATAGTCTTCATCGAGCCAGTTACCTCAAAATACCTCACATTAAGATCACAATAGTTTCCCTACACTCTAGCCCTAGCGCATGGTTGTTTGGAAGATCAAGTTCCAGCTACATGTAAACTCCAAATCACCTGATATCCTCTACATATTCCCCAAGTTATATTCCCATCAAGGAAGATTCCACTAAGTGATCGCTTTGTTGTATAAAAACTCTACGAAAAGGTTAGTGAACCAATTTGTTTACAGAAAGTTGAACAAACTCTCAAATAGTAAATACGTCTTTCTTGCCCTATCATTTTTGAATTTCAATAAGTTAGATTTTTGTTGCTAATATGGATTTCAAAAAGTTATAAACTACTCGCACAAGCGCTAAAAGCAAAATCACTCGCATTCAAAATTCAAAATAAACAATTCACAGTTCTCAAATGTGGAACGCTTTTATTATTTGAAAACGTTGGTAAAAGGTGAAGCTCTTAGTTTAATTGAATCATTGTAATTGACTATTGATAATTTCTCTACAGATCTTTTATTATTTAAGAGAAGGTATGAAAACAAAAATAAGATTGGTTAATTCTCTGTTTAAAAATTTGTTAATTTTATTAATTTATTTATTTATTTATTTATATATTTATTTATTTATTTATTTTGCTTACACGGGCAAAAGCTGCCCTTTACGTGCAGTTCAATTTACATAGTATAAGTGATTATCATTATGTATTACACAACTAAAAAGGAAATTAAATAACAATACTATCAGAGATAAACTAACTTAAACAATTCTTAAGGTAATAAATAAGATTAACATAACAATTTCCGATTATTCTAAATATTTGTGTATATAAGATTAAAATTTGGACTGGAAGATAAGAAGAAGTCTACGTCTATTTTATAAGTATTTGCAAGACGCATTGCATTATACAAAGGACTATAATACATATAATTTGTACAGGCATAAGGTACCTTAAAAAGCTTGTAGGTTTTCTGGTTAATGCGAGGAATGTTGAAACAAATTCTGGACAGTAAGTACGGCGAGTCTATATGGTTATTAATGAGGCGATGGAGAAATTTAAGACTGAGTATATTTCTTCTATCTAATAAAGGTGCAATATTTAAAACTTCACATATGTTCGCGTAAGGGATATTATCATAATCATAACCAAGTTTTAATCCAATGATTCTTATAATTCTTTTTTGAAGATTTTCTAACCTTTCACTATGAACGACACAATGTGGTGACCAGACAATTGCACAATAATCGAACTGAGAACGAATTAATTGATTGTATAGAACACGGATTGATGTAATATCTCTAAATTCTTTGGTCATTCTGTAGACAAATCCAATTAGTTGGGAAGTTTTTTTACAAACTGCGTCTATGTGGTAATTAAAAGTTAAATCTGAGGACAGCATAACACCAAGATCTTTTATTGTATTTTTTCTTGTTAAAACCTGATTTGATATAGTGTAATTATGTAGATGGGGATTTTGTGATTTATGAAATGTGATTGTCACACATTTATTAATATTCAATGACATACAATTTAGGTTGCACCAATTTTCCAAAAAGTTGATACCTTTTTGTATAAGGTCACAGTCACTGGGTGTTTTATTACGGTAAAAATTTAAGGTCATCAGCAAATAGTAATTTTCGAATGGGACTCGGTAAATCTAGATCATTAATGTATATTGAGAATAAGTAAACACACAAAGGTAATTTTAAATTAAATTTTAATTTAAAAGTTTTGGGAAATTTGTTTAAACTTTTAAAAAAACCCAAAATTTTTAAAAAATTTTTTTTTTTTTTTAAATTGATTTTTGTTTTATTTTTTTTTTTTTTTTAAAACAAAAGATTTGTTGTTTTTTTTAAAAATTTTTTGGAGAGGGTCGGGTTTAAAAAAAATGTCAAAATTTAAAAAAATTTTTTTAATTTTTTCAAAATCTTATGAATAAATATAGGATCCAACTATTTATTCTTTGAGCAATCCAATATTATATTTATTTATTATTTATTTTACTAGTTTCAACTCAAAAAATTATCGTGAGTCATCTTCAGAAGTTGTCAAAATTATTTTACAAACGTTAAATATGACAATTGGTTTACATGGAAATTTAGAAAAACATAATTTGGTTTGTAATAAAAGGTTTTTTTAATAATATAAACTAGGTATGTAAAATGTTTGAATCTGGAGTTAATTAAAATAAAATATATTAAGGGGATAAAAATTCTGTTTGATAATTTAATGTAAGATCGTCAAAATTTGTTTGATCATTGATTATTAAATTTGGATTTGTTGTTTTAATGTATATTATTTCTAATTTATCTAAAATTTGTCTATTATAATTAGTTATTTTAAAAGGATGTATGAGTGAATGATTTAAATGTTTATGTTTGTTTTGGATAATGTGTTTAGCGAAAGTTGATTTAATTGCATCTAAATTATAAGAATATTTTTCTGGTTGTTTAAGATATCTTAGATGTTCTTTTAATCGAATTGTAAAATTTCTTTTAGTTTTACCAATATATATTTTGTTACAAGAGCATAGTAGTTGGTATATGCCGCTTGATTCAAGACTATTATTTATATTTAATTTTTGTGAAAAAATGTTAGCTAAATTGGTAGGAGCTTTGAAGACAAATTTATAATCAGTTAATTTATTCAGATCTTTAATTATGTTAATAAATTCAGGAATAAAAGGAATTGAAATGTATTTATTTTTTGGTTTTTCATTAATTGGAATTAATGTTGTTAGATTTTTTAAATTATGTACATAATTAAATTTATTAAAAATGTTTAAAATAATTTTGAATGGAAATTGGTTTAAATGAGCAATATAAAAATTGTGTCTAATTCTTTTTTAAAATTTGTTTCTGATAGAGGTATGTTGAATAAACGGTTGAAAAGAAAGTAGAACGCTGATAGTTTTGTGAAAAATGGTGATTTGAAGAAAAAGGAATTGTTTGAACTGTAGTTGTAGGTTTTCTATAAATGTCAAAATTAATAGAATTATTTGAATCGATACAAATATACGTATCTAGAAAAGGAAGACAATTGTTTTGAGAAATTTCTAAAGTGAAATTAATTCTGTGATGTAAATTATTTAAGTAATTTAGAAAAACATGAATTTCTGATGTAGAACCTTCGAAAATGCAAAGAATGTCATCAACGTATCTATTCCAGAATAAAATATTTTTATTAAAAATAGAATTTTTGGAAATAAAATTAACTTCTAAATTATTTATAAACAGTTCAGCTAAAATAGGTGAAAGAGGAGAACCCATTGGTAGTCCTTTTTCTTGTTTAAAAATTGATTGTTGAAAGTGAAAAATTGATTATTTAAACAAAATTTAAGTAATTTATCTATATCTGAAACTATCAAGTTAGGCAATTCACTATCATGTAAATAATTGGATACTAAAGGAATGGTTTCTTCTGGTGGTATTGAAGGATAGAGGTTAACGATGTCAAAAGATATTAAAGTTAAAGATTTTTGTTGTTCTAATTTTAATTTAGATAAGTTTTCTATTAATTTAATTGTGTTTTTGATAGAATAAGATGGTTTGAAATTAATTTCTTTTGATATAATGTGAGATAGAAATTTAGAAATAAAGTATGTTGGTGAAGATTTGTAATTAACTATTGGTCTAATAGGATGGTTGGTTTTATGTATTTTAGGTAAAGAGTATAAATTTGGAATTTTTGGTTTGAGATTTTGATGTTTGTAGAATATACATTAAAGAAACTAAATGTTCCTTGAGTTTCATAAGTTATTTTGGAAGTTAGTAAATTAAATTTATTGAATGGTGAAGATTGTAATTTTGTGAAGTCAGATGAGTTAAGAAATGAATTGGTTTTATTAATATATTCATTTTTGTCGAGAATTACCATGCAGTTACCTTTATCTGCTTTAGAAATTGTCAAATTATTTTGATTAAGTTTTTCTTTAATTGAATTAATTGTTTTAATTTCGACAGATTTGACTATTTTTTGGTTAAAATTATTATTATTATCTTTGGGAATAATTGAACAAATTTTAAAAAAAAAATTAGACAGAATTTTTCATATTGCTCATTTAAACCAATTTCCATTCAAAATTATTTTAAACATTTTTAATAAATTTAATTATGTACATAATTTAAAAAATCTAACAACATTAATTCCAATTAATGAAAAACCAAAAAATAAATACATTTCAATTCCTTTTATTCCTGAATTTATTAACATAATTAAAGACTTGAATAAATTAACTGATTATAAATTTGTCTTCAAAGCTCCTACCAATTTAGCTAACATTTTTCACAAAATTAAATATAAATAATAGTGTTGAATCAAGCGGGATATACCAACTACTATGCTCTTGTAACAAAATATATATTGGTAAAACTAAAAGAAATTTTACAATTCGATTAAAAGAACATCTAAGATATCTTAAACAACCAGAAAAATATTCTTATAATTTAGATGCAATTAAATCAACTTTCGCTAAACACATTATCCAAAACAAACATAAACATTTAAATCATTCACTCATACATCCTTTTAAAATAACTAATTATAATAGACAAATTTTAGATAAATTAGAAATAATATACATTGAAACAACAAATCCAAATTTAATAATCAATGATTAAACACATTTTGACGATCTTACATTAAATTATCAAACAGAATTTGTATCCCCTTAATATATTTTATTTTAATTAACTCCAGATTCAAACATTTTACATACCTAGTTTATATTATTAAAAAATCAAACCAAATTATGTTTTTCTAAATTTCCATGTAAACCAATTGTCATATTTAACGTTTGTAAAATAATTTTGACAACTTCTGAAGATGACTCACGATAACTTTTTGAGTTGAAACTAGTAAAATAAATAATAAATAAATATAATATTGGATTGCTCAAGGAATAAATAGTTTATATTCTTGAAAATCGTTGTGTTGTTTTAAAAAACATTTCAGATGATGAAGCACAAGTTAACTCAAAATGTAGTAAAGTGACGCTACACTCGAAAAGTGATAATTTAGTTCTCTCGTGCATTTGTTGTAACAAATCACATAGAATTTACGGTTGTGCACAATTTTTGAAAATGTCCCCTCAAGAAAGATTAAAGTTTGTTCATAGTAAAAAAATGTGCACAAACTGTTTAGGCACAAAACATACAGTGGAAAGTTGTTCATCAAATTCAACTTGTTTTAATTGCTCTAAGAAGCATCACACTACTCTTTATTTATTTATTCGTATGGTACATTACACAAATATTGTATTGTGATGTAAGTGTTATGTATGGTGTAAGATCAGTATAAACCTGTATAGTGTGGTGATGAAACCGTGTGCAATAGTGAATTGGTTCGTCTTGGCAAAGCATTTACTTCAAGGCTTAAGATAACCACTAAAACCTAAACATGCCAACCCTTACCCACCCTAGTGTTTACATGTAATAATATTAATTAGGTGTGTAAACATTATAGAAGGTAAATAAGAACATAAAAAATAACAACACAGCCATTGCATGACGACATATAAGGGACCGGTTCAAGCGCCAGTCACGACAATGACGAAAAAAATAGTAGGTTAAAGAAATAGCAAAACAAAATAATGGAAAAACAGACAATCAAGACAAGAATACAAAACATTGCTGAACTTCAGATGTCCTTCAGATTTGTAATCCATAATATTGCTTCATCCGTTAAATTATGAATGTTTGGAAACCCTCCTTTAAACTTCGTTAATTGACAATCCTCTACAATATGTGCAACGGTCTCTGGTTTGTTTCCACAGTCACAATTTGGATTAGAAATTGCACCCCATTGGAACAACATAGAGTTGCATTTTGAATGGCCTGTTCTTATGCGATTTACTTTCGACCAAAGCACACTACGCTACACATACAAAATGGTTCGCTAAATAGTTCAGGAAAATTAGGTTTTTCTCAAAATCAACACAAAACCACTACATTTTTCTCAAACGCACAAAATAAAGGTTTCTCTCGCAATTTACCAAACAATGAGAATTTTTTGCATTCGAATGAAACTCAACTGTCAAATAATCACCCAAGATCATTTCCACTTTATTCTCAAGACACAAACAAACCCTCAATTTCTCAAACAAATCAGGAACTTCCTGAAAACTCATCAAGTTTTTCTACTCTCTCTACAAAAAATTGCCAGGTCTTACTAGCCACAGCTCAAGTAACTTTGTTCCCACTCCCTCTTCAGATGAAAAAAACTCTGAAGAAATTTTCACAACCACTTCTCGAATTCTTCGAAATGGTCATTATCAAATATATATTCCTCTGAAATCTGTAAATGAACATCACAATCTCGGTGATTCCCTTTCTATATCACAAAAAAGGTTCTTTTCTCTAGAAAAACGATTTGAAAAAGATCCCTCTCTGTTTCATAAATATAAAAAATTCATCGATGTGTCATTAGGTCATGCAAAATATGTCCCGCTATCTCCTAGTAACAATCAATTAGAAAAGAAATATTTTATCCCTCATTTGTGCGTAATCATAAATGAAAGCGTGATCACTAAGTTGCGTGTTGTTTTTGACGCATCTTGTAAATCGTCTTCAGGATTCTCATTAAACGATATTACTTTAAAAGGATTTATAGGTCAACCGGAACTGTATGACATCTTGTGTAGGTTTCGATCGTTTAGATTTGTACTTTGTTTTCACAAATCCTCGACAAAATTTTCTGCAAAACATTATTTGGCGTGAGTCACCTCATCAATCTTTAAAATGTTTGGAACTTTAACCATCACATACGAAACAAATTTTGCTCCCTATGCTGTTACTTGTGTATTAAACGATATTGCTCTCCATAACTCTGATTATCTCTTAGCATCAGATGCTCTGCTCACTCAAACTTATGTTGACGACATTTTGTCTGGATGTGACCCCGAAAAAAGTTACCCGAACTCTATGCTCAATTGACTTCTCTTCTCCCTAAGCACGGATTTAACTTGCATAAATAGTGTTCAAACTCAAATGATTTCCTAAAAAAAATATCGCACCCTCAAGCCACAGAGGTGGACTTTAATCTAGAAAAATCTCCATGTAAACTTCTCGGTCTAAAATGGAACCCCTCATCAGACAATTTTCCAATCTCTGTCCCTTCTCACCCTTTAGATGATATTCCAATTTCAAAAAGAAAAATTTTATCATATCTCGCTCCATGCTTTGACCTCGTAGGACTAGTAAATCCTGTTATAGTAAAAGAAAAAGTTCTTATGCAAAGATTGTGGTTACATAAGGTGGATTGGGATAAAGAAATACGCGACACTTCAATTTTATCAAAGTGGAAAGTTCTCTCTAGACTAATTTCTCGATTAAAACATCTTACAATTCCTCGGTATTTATTTTTGAATAAAAGTATTGCACATGTAGAATTTCATGGTTTATCTGATGCAAGCAATCTTGCTTATGGAGCTTGTGCATACATTAAAACCATTTACTCAGACAATTCGGTGTCTTGTAATTTATTGACATCCAAATCACACGTAGCTCCAATCAAAGCAATAACAATTCGTAGACTCGAACTTTGTGCCATGTTATTGTTGTCAAAATTAATTAAGAAAGTAGTATAGATTTATAAAGGAAAATTAACTCCTACCTCTGTCACACTTTGGCAAATTGTGTTGTACTGGTGTAAAAGTCATGTCAGTGGATGGGCAGCGTTTGTATCGCATAGAGTATCTAAAATTCAAGAACTCACTCATGACTATCAGTGGGATCATGTAAAATCATCGGATAACCCCGCAGACATGTTATGCCGTGGTCATTTGAACTCTGATGATTTAATTTTTTGGTTTAACGGTCCCAAATATTTGCTCAATCTTAAATTTAAAGTGCAAAATATAGAAAGTTTTTCTTTCTCGTTTAAAAATCCCCCCGAGGAAAGGAAAATCTCTTTAACTGTCACTCAATTTTTCGAAAAGTTTTGGAATTCAATATTTTCACGTTTCTCGTCATTTTCTCGATTGCATAGAATAATGGCATACGTGTTACGGTTTGTTCACAATGCTACTCATTTGCAAACAAAAGCAACAGGTACGATCGTTATTTCTGAGTTGAATTCCGATCTTACTCTAATCATAAAAAAGGTTCAAGAAGAACACTTTTCTCAACAAATCTCCGAACTTGTCTCAAGAAAAATTATATCAAACAAACAAATTCGTTCTTTAAGACACTTTCTAGATAATCATGGATTATTACGTGTGGGTGGTAGATTGGAAAATGCAGAAATCTTGTTTGAACAGAAACATCCTCTTCTCTTGCTCTCGAAGAATCACGTGGTCTCTTTCTTATTAAAATTTGAAGATATCCGGTTATGCCATGCTGGTCCTCAGAATGTACTTTCCAATGTTCGATTACGGTATTGGCCATTAGGTGGATTACGTCACATAAAGCGAATTATTCGTAATTGCACTACTTGTTTTCGATTTAATGCGCAATCATTACAACAGGTCATGGCTAATTTGCCAAAAGACAGAGTGACTGTCACACGGCCATTTCAAAAAGTCGGAGTCGATTTTGGTGGACCGTTTGTTATGAAATCATCTCATCTACGCAAAGCACCTGTCACGAAATGTTACATAGCTATATTCGTATGCATGGTGACAAAACCAGTTCACATTGAGCTGGTGTCAAGCCTGTCAACTGAGTCTTTTCTAGCCACTCTCAAGAGATTTATTTCTCGAAGAGGAAACCCATCAATCATTTATAGTGACTTTGCCACTAATTTCCTGGGTGCAAAAAATCAGTTAAGGGAACTATACAACCATTTCCGAAATACTGATATCAATATTTCTATTCAAAATTATCTTTCGCAAAGTGAAACGTTCATTCCTCCCAGATCTCCGCATTGGGGAGGACTTTGAGAAGCTGCAATAAAAAGTGCCAAATACCACATCTCGCGTGTTGTAGGCTCAACTACACACACTTTTGAAGAATTTGTTACCGTATTAATTCAAATTGAAGCTATCCTCAATTCTACTCGTAGATCTCTCATTGCTCTCTCAAACTACCCTTCAGAGTTTCAAACACTCACTCCTGGATATTTTCTTATAGGAACCAGCCTCTCAGCTTACCCCGAAAAAGACATTTCTAACTCAACAACAAACAAATTATCTTTTTGGCAGAAATGTTCAAAGATTCAACAAAATTTTTGGAAGAAATGATCAGTTGATTATCTCAATCGTTTACAAAATCGACCAAAATGGATGGTTGAAACTAGGAATTTACAAAAAAATGATTTGGTTTTGCTGAAGAAAAAAAACACTCCTCCTTTGCGTTGGCGCATTGCTAGAGTTTTAGAAACGTTTCAAAATGCAAACGGAAAAGTCAAAACACAACACGGTGAATTCACTGAATCAATTACGAAATTGTGCTTTCTTTCTCATACAAGTATTTCAGAAGATGTGCCTGAAACAAAAGAACCACAGTAACACTTGTTTAGATTTTCAGACTTTCAATATATTGTGCGAAAACATATTTAAAAAAAAATATAAAATATTTTTGTTTGTTTATTTATATTTACATTTTTCCATTTTCATTTTCTCAGAGAATACTTTTTATTTTTTCGGAATTAATCCGTACTTGTACAATAGATTGGATCTCAATCTCAATGTAGGCATTCAGACTTGCACAAATAGTTCTTTTTGACAACCCTCTGTTTGGTGGGAGCAGTATGTTGTGAAACATCATAACAACACATTAATTTGAATTTAATCTATCTCAAAGTGTAATGCCATGGTAACCAAGTTGTTATAAAAAACACGTCAAGATATGTAAACACACAAAAACGCAAAATATAAAGTGTATTTCATTTAATAAAATATATTTTAAACGGTCCTTCGAGTTATTGTGTAAATCCGAAGAAAATTACGAAGCGAATTTTATTACATCGGAGGAAGGCACCGTTTTCGCTCACATACTTCGATTTCGAAGTGCAGTAACTAAAGCAGTAGAATTTTGAAAAAATCAAAATATCCCTGTCTAAAAAATTTAAAGAATTAGAATTAGACATATTAAACGGACCTAAGCATATTTTAGGAGATCATAGAGGATGCGAAGAAAGAAGTTATTTTTGCCCAAGGCCTAAAGAAGGGGAGATAAATATTGTTCCAGATTTAGAAAATAACAGCATGTTTGAAGAGATTATGAATGCAGCACGTCGAGTTGCAAGTCACGCTCAAAGTCTTATTTTTGATGTCACCAACAATTCTGTTGAATTGTTCAACTCTCACGTTACTAAGTTTATCGATGGCAAAACGTGTTAATTTTGCTCTTCGCCAATCTTACAAGGGTAGATGTGAAACCGCTGTTATAACACACAATAATGTAGGGATGCTGCATCAAATAGTGCAAATCTCTGCAAACCCCACACTTGGCCGGTACACCCTACAGTATTGTAAAAATCAGAAAAGAAAATTGGACTATTGATTAGAATAAAATTCCGGGGATGCTGATGAAGATTATGGACTGGATGCAGCACATAACATTCTTGATATGTCAGAAGAAGAAATGAAAATTGAAAAAGTAAATTTATTGCAAAATTGTCATTAGATCGCGACGAGATATATCGAGACACTCTTGGACAACATCGATGTAATAGATAGTACGAGGAGAGACGAAAGCGTCTAACAGCTTCTAGTTTTGGCCGAGTTTGTGAACTAAGGCAAACTACATCTTGTTGCAAACACGGTAAAGAATTTGCTTTACCAACAATTTTTGGTTTTGCAGCTACCCAATATGGTAAAGAAAATGAGTATAGCGCTGTCAGTGATTTTGAATCTCAAACAAATTTGAAAATTAATCCCTGTGGATTATGCATCGATGAACACCTTCCATTCTTAGCTGCACCTCCGGATGGAATTACAGAAGACAACCAAGCAATAATAGAAATAAAGTGCCCATACAGTGCACGAGCGCCTACTCCCAAAGAAGGTGTTGTAAACAAAAAATTAAATTTTGTGTACTTAGTAATGGAAAACTAAAAGTAAAGAAACAAGATCAATACATGTTTCAAGTTCAAGGAAAATTAAACATTTAAAAAAAAAAATTATTATTTTGTGGTTTAGACACCTAAAGGTGTAGTAGTAGAAATTATACATAGAGACATTCTATTTTGGAAATCTGTAATGCTTCCAAAGCTGCAACAGTTTTACTTCAGTGCATTACTTTCTGAGATATTAGATTCGACAATCCCGAAAATGGAAATTAGACAAACTTTTTTAACATAAAGCATAATTACAAATTACACTAAAGACTGTTTACGTTAAGAATAGGATTACGTCAAACTTAGTAATTTAATGCAGTCAATATAACATTAAAATTAATGTAAATTATACAAATTTTGATCGGTTTAAAAAGGTAATGATTTTCAATGTAATTAGAAATGCAGGTAGTAGAAAAGGAAAGTTATATGCAAACAAGACAACCTTGTAACAAACTGCTGCGTGACGTCATCCTATTGCTTATGGTAAACTAACTTTAGTAAATAGTTGTCATTACATTACATTGCGTTACATACGGCCGTTTTGATCGTGGTACTTGTGGTTTGCAATAACGTTACATAATGACTATTTTTATTAATTAAAAATGAATTTTTTGATTCAATTATTAAGGAATTTAATTTATTTTTTCTACGACCTGGTAAGAAAACACGGTTTTCCTCCCTTTGTAGAGGGAGTTGCAACCGCTGGACGTCGCTTTCATGAAACCACTGAGTATATATTACAGCGCAGAAGTTAAGAAGTAGTTGAGAAAAACATCCTGGACGTGAGATTACTTCTTTTCAGATTGCCAAACTCTTTGGACAAGCTTATTTGCAAGCAGCAACAATGATCACAGCTATTAATGACTTTAAAAAATGTGGAATATGGCCCATCGATAGAAATATATTCACAGATGCGGATTTTTTAGCTGCAGAAACCACAAACACCGAGTCTATTCCGTCAAGTAACCAAAAAATGGACAGCTATTTACCCTCTGAACCAGCTCCACAAACTTCCATCTTTTCTATTTCAAAAAGTATTTTACAAGAACATCCCTTCAGATCAATAAACGATTCTGTCCCTATTCCTTCTCCAAATGTAAATGTCAACAATCAATCTGATCCTGCTAATGTCCATAATCAATTTCCGTTGGAGCCGGAAAATTCCACTGAAAAAGAAATATGCGCTCTAAAATACTAACAGAATCTCCTTACAAAAACGAACTCATTGAAGATATTAAAAATAAAAAAACTAACATTAAGAAAAAAAAGGTTGAGCTGCTAAATACTAAAAAGGCTGAAGAAGGAACTAACCCGACTGCGAAAAAATTAATTAAAATAAAAACTAAGAAAACCCAGTAAAAAGAAATCAATCGACACGGAGAACGCAGTACATGATGAAGACGAAGAAGAAAAGGAACAAAAATGTAATAAGAATAAAAAACAGAAAAAAATACCCAGAAAAAGAAAGACAGCGAGACGGATAATGCAATATGATGAAAACGAAGAAGAAAAGTCGCAAATGCTCTTCATCATCTTCTGGAATATTAAAATTTTCTTTTTCTTCCTCTAGTAAAGGTTCGTTCTCCTACAACTCATCATCCAAAAATTTTGCCACGTTGTGAAGTATAAAACAACACATAATCAATTTCGAACTTTTTCTAAAGATAAACAAACCGCAGATTGTAAAATTCGGAATCTTTGTTTTAATTGACCGAAGTATCTTTCAATTATTATCCTCTCTCTTTTGAAAAGATTATTGAATGCGCGTTCAATTGGTGTGTTCGAGTTCCTGAAAGGTGTCATCAACCATGTGGTAACTGCATATCCCTCATCTCCAAGAAGAACAGCCTGATTATTTTGAAAATATGTTGCTACAATATTCTTGACACCAGAATTGTTCCATATTCTAAAATCATGTACCCATCCTGGTCATGACGCATCAACACTCGTAAATAATTCGTGAGAATTACAAGTTGCTTGGACATTTATACTAGGATATCCTTTACGATTAATATATTTATCCCCATAAATATGTGGTTTGTTTATTCTTACATGTGTACAATCAATTACACCCACACAACATGGAAAAGAATACTTTTCTTGCCATTTCCTTTTTCTGATTGAATATCTGCATTATTCTCATGAAAATTTTATCCATATATTTTTAAGTTAATAATTTTATTTATAACTTCCTTAATTACTTTTGAAGAGGTAGATTAATGTACACCTATATCTTCACCCACACCTGTTGAAAACCAGGATCTGCGATATATCTTAGAAAAATTTTCATTTGTCAAATTTTTTAGAGCACCTCCTCTTAGCTTCTCCTGTTTCTTGTCCCAAAAAATTAAGTGATATCTACTCGCATTTCTTGATTTAAACCGGTACAATATCTTAAAATCACTTTCAACGGTTGTACGTCTAGCTTTATACACCTTCTGTGCCCTTCGATTATTAATAAATTCTGCCATAATTTCAATTTTTTTAAAAATGAGTTTGCGATAAGTCAACCTTCAAATTGTAGAAGTGCATACTCATTATTTGAAGCATATACTTTTGTTTATTCATATGAAACCCAAACACCTACTTACACTAAAGTTTACATAAGAGTATCAACTCAAGGTGAGTATCTACTCATCAGACTTATTCATACGAATTTTAGTATATACCTACACTCAATTTGTGAGCATAAAGTTTATACTTAATTTTATTCATACTACTCAACCACTCAATATAAAAGAGCTTTTAGTGGGTAGACCGTTTAAGAAAGTAGGGTCAGATATTTTACAGTTCGATAGTAAGTCATATTTAGTAGTCTTATATTATTATAGCAAATTGATTAGAGTTAAGAAATATAAACACCAAAAGCATTATACGGTTATTGAAACACATTTTTGCTCCTCATCAAATAGTTAAATATTTTATTTCTGACAATAATCCGTTTAATAGTTATGAGTTTAGTAAATTTGCTAAAAATAGTAACATGACTATACCAATTGAGAGTCCCAGGTATCCCAAAAGTAACGAAATGGCGGAAAACGCTGTGGGAATATGTAAAGACATGTTGAAGAAAGCTTAAGAAGTAGGGGGAGAAATATTAGATTACTTATTAGAATACCGTGTAACTCCTATTTGTGGGTTAAATGTATCTCCTTCAATTCTAGATTATTAAACACAGTCTTGCCTATATAACAAAATAATTTGAATCCAAAACTTGTCACAATACATGAAAAAATTTTAAAGACAAAGGGTAAATAAAACGTGTTTTTGACAGAACAGCTAAGCATAAAGAAAGTTTTAATAAAGGGAAAAATATTACAGTAAAGAAATGAAATGTTTGGTTAGGTGCGAAAATTTTAAAGAAATGTAATGAACAGAGATCTTATATACTAACTTTCAAAAAAATTGCAACATCTAGAAGTTGTTGAACGATTTTAATAAAATTTTCAGGAAATGTCTATTTTTATTAAACAAAGTAATGATTAAAATTTCAAAACAATAGAACAAAAGCTTAACAAGTTTTTTCAATAATGAGTTGCTCCGCCACTATTTGTAATACACTCATCTAGACGGCTTGGGATGCTATCAACCAAGTGATCTATAGCTACTTGTGGTATATCATCCCAAGCTTCTTGAATCCGTTGCTGAGGATCGTGTAAATTATCTGGAGAGTGCGGTAAATTACCCAGTCGCCTACCTATCATATCCCATACATGTTCAATTGGCGAGAAATCAGGCAAACGAGCAGGCCATGGAAGGACGGCAATGTTATATTCGTCCAAAAACCGAGTTGTAGCCCTTGCCTGCTGGAAAATGGGATTTTGCAGCCCCTGAAGATATGGAAGGCCAACTGGTTGTAGCACATTAGCAATGTAACCAGCTGCGTTAAGGTTGCCGTCAATAAAGACCAAGGGTGATCTGCTACCATAACATATTGCACCCCATATCATAACTCTTTGAGTGAGGTCTGTGTTGCGTTCCACAAAAAATGTTGGATTTTTACGTTCTCCACGCATCCGTCTGTTCCTCCTACGACCATCGGGGGCCCACAAGCAAAATCGGAACTCGTCACTAAACACAATTTGATGCCATTCTTGTGCCCAATCAACCCTTTCGTTGCTCCACTCTAGCCTGCGTAGACGGTGAAGTGATGTAAGAGGAAGACATAAAAATGGACGATATGAACGCAACCCATAAGACCTAATCCGGCGATAAACAGATGACATTGACATCCTAAGTCCTGTACCTCTCATCCAATCATTTGCAATTGATCGAGTTGTTGAAAATCGATCTCTTGTGGCCAAAACTCTTAAGCGACGTTCTTCGCGACCTGTAGTCCTTCGAGGACGTCCAGATCCACGGCGACGATGTTGAACCCCTTCCTTAGATTATTTGGACCAACATCTCAATACCGATGAAACATTTCGGTTTACACGACGAGCAATTTCTCTTAGCGAAAGTCCGGCCTCTCTCATACCAATAATACGGCCACGTTCAAAATCACTTAAGGCTGTTCTCTCAGGTAGCTATAAAGTTTATGTAAATTTATCTCGCTTATTTTTAGAAATGTTTTCCTGATTTTGCACAAACATACAGCTAACATTATTATTTATGTCGTGCAGGAGCTATTTTTTTTATTTTCGTCTTCGTTGTATTTAATTTAATTAAAACGTAAAATAATAGAAAATGGATTCCTTATAAGCCCAAATTTCGACTCCTGCGCGACATAGATAATAATTTTCTGACAACCCCACTTTTTTTAATTTTTACTTAAAAGTCAATGAGAAAAATTAACATTAAGTAAACGATAAATACTGAAAACTCTTAGAGAATTGTGAAATGAATGTACTCACGGGCGAATTTTTCTGAGCGCAACAGGCCAGACTTGGAAGCCGATTAATATTAATAGATAAATAATATATTGTTGAATTGTACATACATACGTGCATTTTAAACAGTTTTAGAAACAGAAAAACAACAAATAGCTATTTATGTAACACGAAATAAAAATAGTAAACCGCCTACTAGAAATCTGAAATTGTCCCGAGTGATAGATGAACAGCCTTAATTGGACAAAATGTTGATCTTGTCGTACTCTCGGCATTGTTTTCAAGTTCAGAATGAAATTGTAAAAACAACAACAATTTGCAAACTTGACAGTTACTAAATGGTATAATACTTCAAATTGATTGTTACTATGTGCTATTGAAACAACAGGCAAAAAAACAAAAAACTACTGGCTAGATTTTATTCAAATTTTAATCATCACTTTGTTTAATGAAAATAGACGTTTCCTGAAATTTCCATTAAAATCGTTCGACAACTTCTAGGTGTTGCAATTTTTCTGGAAGTCAATATATTATAAGAGATAGTGAAGGGTCGACTGTAAGACGCAATTCTAGTTTTCTAAAAAATCGGAAGATGAAATGATTGTGAATGATAATTATAATGCGGATATTGATAAGAGTAATGTAAATATAGGGTAGAAAATATTGATAAGGATATGATGCATATGTAACTAGAAGTGGACGTGGACGATTTAAAGATTTGGTTACAAATTAATATAAGTTAATGTTATTATTAAAAAAGGGGGATGTTGCATATCCAAGTTAAAAATAAAGCCTTGGCAACATTGCATGGGAATGAATGCATGTAATATGATGAACGTATTAAGAGACAATAAAGTTTAAGTTTTTAATATTATTAAAGTTCATCTTTATTAATAATCAACCATACCTACAAATAAATAAAACAAACAGAATGGTTTAAAAATGATTGTTAGCAATTTTATAAACAAGCGGACAAAACTTTTTGCCAGCGTGTTGTATATCGAATCGGGATATTCAGACGCAACAAAACCATGACTAAATTTATTCCAAACGTGAACAACGTACGAATTTTCTAATATTTTACGTAACAGATCACCAGATTCCGGAGTTTGAAAATATTTTTGACTTTCAGTCCAATATACAGGATAAAATTTTTCTACTGGTAAGACGTTAACACCTAAGCAGTTAATCCTAGGCATTAATGAAACGTCATTGACGTTGCACATTTTCTTCATAACTCTGAAAGATAAGTTTTTAGGCAATTTAGAGAGCGGAATTTAATCTTACTTCGTAAAAACTACAGGTCCGGTAGTTTCCCACTTAGTACCATCAAAATTGTTCTTGAGGTCTTTTAAACATAATTTGGTGAACATCTTTCCAATATCGCTGTCATCCATCCTAATTGCTGCGTTGTTTACAAGAGTTTTAGATTGCACTCCAACGCAGTTTGAAGGTAAAGTACTTAGATTTTTCAAAACTATGACGTCTAAATCTATGTACAATCCACCGTATTTTTGCAATAACAACAGTCTCAATATGTCACTGTTGACTATCATAGGATATGCAGATGATTGAACCTGATATTGCTCGTATAAGGATGCCACAACACTCCCTTTAATCGAAGTATCAATGTCAAAATACAGGAACTTAACGTTTCTATAAGACTGTAAGATATCAAGCAAATGATCTGAAAGTGAGTCTTGATTTTCTATTATTCCCCTAGAGGCAAACAATACGTGTACATCAAAATTTGGATTGGTAAATGCGGCGGATTCAATTGCACATGCTTGTCTAGGAAGAATTGAAATTCTTCCATTTATACTAGAACGACACGACACTTCCAAAAAATATATTGACTTTTTCCAATTTGGATTAATAGTTGATAGGTGCGGCAAAGCGTACGTAAGATTGTTGAAACAGTTCATAGACGCGTCAATTATTCTACCTTCATCTACGTAATGGACACTTTTAGGAAATAATCTCAAAATTAGCATTATCGCTACAAAAAAGAAGCACAGAAAGTATTTTTTATTAGTCTGAAACTGCATTTGTTGAATGGGTTGTAAGTAATCTATAACTCAAAGTTCTTGAAAACGTTCTTGAAAACGTGCTACAATTATAAAGTGTATAGTTTTATCAGGATACTCACACATTATTAGCAGACGCACACAATGTAATCTATGTTATCACTTTTATTAACATATGGTAAAAACGCCAAGTATTCTCTATTGTTGCGTAACAAGTTAAATTACATAACAGAAACAATATACAGGGTGGTCCAAAAAATAAGTGGCAAACTACGCTACGTTACCGTTCGGTTGCACTTACTTATGAAGATAAATCGCACATAAACCGTAACACCTAGGCATAGGGGAGGAAAAAAAGGAAGATAGGAAAGAAGATTTTTTTGTTAACAATAAGAATTAATTTAGTACAAGGCGTTCAATTTAAAATAAAGCTTATATTACGTATTGAATGATCTAATAATTAACCTGTAACTTCTAAACACCCTATAATCATTTTTAATACTCAATCATGAAATACGTTTAGGTAAAATTTTTCAACATTTTGTAAACCAGCCTATAGTTTAAAGACACAATGCAGTTGTTTGCAGATGAAAAAGTGGCGTGGAAAAAAGCTTTTACTTTTCAGAAGGAATTCTTCACTTAAAAATGCATTGTTCAAAACTCGGTCGCTGATCATGACCAAAAATATAAAATACGAAAAGAATTAAAAATAGTGTGAACTATTCCGCGGTTTTCTTTACGAGAAATGGAGCAGTTTTTAGATAACATCTTGAAAAGTATCAGTTTCTCGAATTCGTGAGATGACCAAAATTGTTGCATGTAAAATAACTCGTCATTTAAGTACGCTAGCGTTTCATTCGGACACTTCTACATACAAAAAATAGCCGCAACAGAAAATTTTCCAAAATTTGCTCTTTTGCGACGACATATCTCAAAAAGTATCGATCTGAAAAATTTGCGGGATACGACCAAAAATGACGGGCGACAAGAACAAAACAGAATGGGTGTTTTTTAGAGACTCCAGGATTCCTAGACTTTCACTAATCCAAGCGATTCAATTTGTTTTTAATAACTCAATTTTTAAACTTATATATCAAAAAATATCAATTTCTCGAGTTTGGCCGAGAGGACTCATATTGTAGCAGCTAAAATCCTCCGCAAAAGGGTCACTTTTGATCGCTTATATAAGCACGTTTTGTCGAGTTATAATCGATCAAAATAATTTAACCTTTTTTTTCTCGATTATGGGAGGATAGGTTTCCGAGAGAGCCAGGAACACAAAATCTCAGAAAAACTTCCCTATAAGTCTATCTCTTTTTTTTCCGTTTGAGCGATTATTTCCGGAATACTTATTTTTTCAGAATTATTTCTCTAGATTTCCAGGTGTGTGTTTAGGCCAAAGTTAGTGTAAGGGTTGGGGGAACGTTTTAGCTAAGTAAGTATGGAGAAAACAACTTGAGCTGTTAGAAAAATGTAAAGAATTATTGTCGAGTTGTTTATTGTTTAAGTTCAAGTACAAGTAAATTATTGTATAGTTAATTATAGTAAAAAGTGTACAAGTTAAAATAAAATATACAGTGTGTCCAAAATTCGATGCTCACCATTGGTATTTTGGAAACGGTAAGAGTTACAGGGTCGGTTAAATGGAACAATATGGAGGTATTTATCTTACCTTTTCAGACCTTCTCTTGTTTTTCCAAAGAAATGCGTTGCCTACTAGATATTGCAAAAAAAGTGAAAGTCGGCATTTTCTTTAAACTTGCGTAGAATCCACACTATTTATCCTATCAAAAATATGTAAATATAAAAGTTGTAGACATTTAGATATTGAATAATATGCGTCATTAAAATATTTTTTTGCTTGCATCAGTAGCGAAATATGACCCAAAGTTGCATTTTTTTAAATGGAAATGATAATTTATTTTTATACAGTTGAATTACTTGATTTTTTCCTTTTCAACGATATAAGGTTCGAGCTATTTATCTTGTGTACTTTAGAAGATATAAAGAAAAATCGTTTTTGAGATCTGTAGATGTATTTTAAAGCACATCACACTATCCATGATTGCAAATTTTAAGAAACAAACAACTGCACATCAAATCTGTCAATAATATTGTTACAGTAGTATCGTGTCAGAACTTGTAGTTGTTGTAGTAAGCTATTCATATTCAAAATTGATGATGCAGTTTTCAAACCATGAAAAAACGGACATGTTTGTTGTCTACATAAGATGCCATCGTAATTCAACTGCGGCAGCAAATAAATATCACAATTTATACCCCGAAAGAAGGCAACCTCACAGAACTTTGTTTTCCCGACTCGAGCAAAATCTTCGACAAGGTGGATCCTTCACCGCCATTCGTCCTACAACCTATCAAAAGACAATGAGGATGCTGAAATAGCTGTTCTAGCCGCTGTTAATGTTGAGCCTTCCGTTTCAGTAAGAAAAATTTCGAATGACAGTGGTATGGCAAGAAGTTCAGTACATTATGTTTTAAAAGAAGAAATTTCATCCTTATAAGCCAATGATATGCCATCATATCAAAGAGAATGATTATGCTCGAAGAGTTACATTTTGTAGATGGTACCTGGATGAAGTTACAAACGATAATTCTTTTTTCTAAAAAATTCTTTGGAGCGATGAAAGTAGATTCACAAACAACGGCATTTACAATCGGCATAATTATCATTATTGGAATAATGAAAATCCGAAAATAGTTCGAGAATCGCGTTTCCAAGAACGATTCGGATTTAACGTGTGGTGCGGTATTTTGGGAAATCGTTTGATAGGTCCATTTATTTATAATCAAACGCTTAATTCGACTAGATATCTTCAACTGCTGCAAGCCGAAGTCGAAGATGCATTGGACGAGCTACCTATTCAAGAAGAAAGAAGTATTTTGTTTCAGCAAGACGGCGCCCCGGCCCATAATTCCAGGATCGTCACTGAATATTTATCAGCAAGATTTGGAAACCGTTGGATTGGAACAAACGGTCCCATACGTTGGCCTGCGCGATCACCAGATTTGTCCATACTAGATTTTTCCTGTGGGGACACATAAAAAATTTAGTATACGTTGTCAATTATGAGAACGTTAATGATTTGCAGCAGAGCGTCATGCAGGCCTTTAATTCAGTTAGCGTCCGTCAATTAATGAATTGCCGAATAAATATTGAAAAACGCTATACAAAATGTTTAGAAGTCAATGGCCGCACTATTGAGAATCTTTTATAGGAAAACTCATTCGTTTTACGATGTTATCCACCCGTTATGTTTTTGTTATTATTGCTTACAACTTGGTAACATTATAAATCTGCCTCAAAAATGATTTTTCTTTATATCTTCTAAAGTACACAAGATAAATAGCTCGAACCTTATATCGTTGAAAAGGAAAAAAATCAAGTAATTCAACTGTATAAAATAAATTATCATTTCCATTTAAAAAATGCAACTTTGGGTCATATTTCGCTACTGATGCAAGCAAAAAATATTTTAATGACGCATATTATTCAATATCTAAATGTCTACAACTTTTATATTTACATATTTTGATAGGATAAATAGTGTGGATTCTACGCAAGTTTAAAGAAAATGCCGATTTTCACTTTTTTGCAATATCTAGTAGGCAACGCATTTCTTTGGAAAAACAAGAGAAGGTCTGAAGAGGTAAGATAAATACCTCCATATTGTTCCATTTAACCGACCCTGTAACTCTTACCGTTTCCAAAATACCAATGGTGAGCATCGAATTTTGGACACACTGTATATACAGTCCACATTAACAAGTTTATTCAACATTTTGGTCCTCAAGAGCCGAATTAATTAACAAATGAAAGTTCGACGAATTATACAGAACAATTAGTAAAAGTAATGACTGTTTAATCCTACGAGTAACCAGTAACCAGATCAAGTGTAATAAACAATAATCCGTGTAATATTCAAAATTCAAGTAACAAGAAAAACAAGTAAATTCAAGATTTAAAACGCAAGCAGGCAAGTTTTAAGAAAACTACCAGTACGTTCATATAGAGAAACCTAAGAAATTTCAGCAAGTAAAGACATCGGCAATAACGGTACATCAAAGTGAGTAATTTACATTAATATGCCAGATTTACAAAAATTAATTATTAAGCAATTAGAAAGCAGATTAATTAGCATCAAACCCATATTAAATGAATTTTATACATTACAAAATAAAATTGATACAATAAACAAAAAGGAGGATGTTCAAGAAACAGTCAAATTCGAAACATCATATTTCGATATAGTTAGTAAAATTGAATGTTTATTAGAAAAACATAAATCAAGTAAAAAGCTAATCAAGTTATAGTTAATAATTTTAACACTAAACAAGTAGCAGAAATAAGTTTACCAGCTATTAAATTGACTACGTTTACAGGCAAGTTTGATCAGTGGCAAGAATTTAAAGAAAACTTTGAAACATTAATTCATTATAATAATGATTTGTCCGAAATACAAAAATTTTATTATTTGCGCAGTTCCGTAGAAAGTGAGGCCAAAGAGATAATTCAATCTTTGGATAATACCTCAAATAATTATTTAGTAGCATGGCAGTTATATTACAAGAACGATATGCCAATAAAAAATTTATTATCCACAATCACTTTGATTTTTGATATTTCCAGTTTGTATGAAGAATCATACAGGGAACTAAGAGTTTTGTTTGACAATGTAAACAAGCATTTACGTTCCTTAAAAAGTCTTGGTGAACCGGTAAAATCGTGTAGTTCTTTATTAATTTATATTTTGTGTAATAAATTGGATCTGATTACGCGCCTTGAATGGGAAAAACAGGATATATGTAATGAAGTTTCTAATTTTGAAAAATTATAAGGTTTTTTAAAACATAAATGCGAGATTCTGGAAAGAATGGACGTAAAGCTGGGTGACCATAAATCTTTTCTTAGTAACAAATCCGCTTATAAATATGAAAACAAACCCAGTTAGCAACAGAAATAGATACGAGAAACAAGATTTTACAGCGGCCCAAAGTAGTAGTACTCGGACTGAGTAGGAAAATTAGAAATATCATTGTTAATAACATATAATTTGGAAAAGGGAAAATTTGGGAGAATAGGGGTCTGCGGACAATTTAAAGTATTAAAAAATCATAAAATACACAAAAGAGTTTGTTACGGTTTGAAACTGAGTAGGAAAATTAGAAATATCATTGTTAATAACATATAATTTGGAAAAGGAAAATTTGGGAGAATAGGGGTCTGCGGACAATTTAAAGTATTAAAAATCATAAAATACACAAAGAGTTTGTTACGGTTTGAAACTGAGTAGGAAAATTAGAAATATCATTGTTAATAACATATAATTTGGAAAAGGGAAAATTTGGGAGAATAGGGGGTCTGCGGACAATTTAAAGTATTAAAAAAATCATAAAATACACAAAAGAGTTTGTTACGGTTTGAAACTGAGTAGGAAAATTAAAAATACCATTGTTAATAACATATAATTTGAAAACGAAAAAACTTAGGAGAATAGGGGGTCTGCAGGCAATCCAAAGTATAAAAAATACACAACAGAGTTTGTTAGGGTTTGAAATTGAGTAGGAAAAAACGAAATATTATTGTTAATAACATATAATTTGGAAACGGAAAAACTCAGGGAAATAGGGGGTCTGCAGGCAATCTAAAGTATTAAAAAATCATAAAATACACAAAAGAGTTTGTTAGGGTTTGAAATTGAGTAGCAAAAAACGAAATATTATTTTAATAACATATAGTTTGGAAACGGAAAAATTTAAGAGAATAGGGGTCTGCAGGAAATTTAAAGTATTAAAAAATCATAAAATACACAAAAGAGTTTGTTACGGTTTGAAACTGAGTAGGAAAATTAAAAATACCATTGTTAATAACATATAATTTGGAAACGGAAAAACTTAGGGGAATAGGGGGTCTGCAGGCAATCCAAAGTATTTAAAAGATCATAAAATACACAAAAGAGTTTGTTACGGTTTGAAACTGAGTAGCAAAATTAGAAATATCATTGTTAATAACATATAATTTGGAAACGGAAAAACTTAGGGGGATAGGGGGTTTATGGACGATTCAGAGTATTAAAAATCATAGAATACCCAAAACAGTTTGTTACGATTTGAAATTGAGTAGAAAAATAAAAAATATTGTTGATAATAACATATTTTTTGAAATTGCAAAACTTAAGGGAATAACGGGTCTACGGGCGATTGGAAGTATTAAGAAAAATCATAAAATACTTAAAAAGAATTTGTTACGGTTTGAAATTGAGTAGGACAAACAAAATATTACTGTTAATAACATATATTTTCTTATATATCTCTTAACTTAACTAACAATGAGAACATCAAAAAATTGTTAAGATAACTGCAGCCTATAAGGCCACGCTGATAATATAGCCAATTGCTAGTATCTTTTCTTTGTGTGTGTATTGTGTGCTCTAAGATTGTCAGGATATTGAAGTAAAAATATACCATCTTCCAAGTAAATAATTTCTTTTTGAAGGTAAATGTGTGGCTATAACACAGTGAAGTTAGATTGTTTGATTATAGTTTGATAGAATGTGTTAAATTTTATGAAATGATTGACAGTACTAATGTTTCGAGCAATAAGGCCAACTCCTACGTATAGCAATATGACCATGGCCCGAGTTATTAAAAAAGATCTCTTTGGTAGTAAAGGGCAAAACTAGGGCTCCAGGAAATATCCTCAAAAAAGCTACAAAATCTAAGACAACGGGAGAAAATACTAAAATTACAAAAGAATCCTGGTTTTGCAAACTGTTGGGATGATAAGTAAATTGATATGAGACTATGTAGTAATACCAGGATGTGCATGAAAAATGCATTCTGTTGTTATTCTGCCCAGATTGTGAATAAAATGTTATTGTATAGTCTTTATTATGTATAGCCATATTGCTGACATAGAGTTGGCAATATGGCCAATTGTTATGTTTTTTTATTGACAAATAAAAAAATATTTGGAGTAAAAAGTAAAGTTTTTTTTTACTTGCATCTGCCCAAAAGTGCATTGTATGCTACGGCCACTTCGTTTTTGCTTAACCTAGCACAGCCGTTTTTATAAAAAATGTAAAACCATGGCCATATTGGCTGCAGTTACCTTATTTAGAAAAAAATTGTTCAAATCTAACTTAAACCCAATAGAAATTCCAACAACTTTTTTATGTCTCCGGCCATCATTGACAGTTTTACAGGATTCAAAATCGGCCGGGAAGCTTCATTTCGTGGCCTAGAACCAGAAATAACTGTTTGAACTAAATTAATAATAATTTTGTAAATATTTTGAAGTTTGTTGGAATAAAAAAATTTTGTGGATTACACGTCCAGAAAATGTTTTGCGTGTTAACTCATGTTGCTACACACCTCGCCTAGGCGCCTCGGTTACGCAACACTCGCACTCGCAAAATATCATTTTTGGACTAGTGATCCAAATAACTATTGTATCACTAGGTCAGAAACTGTACTTTTGCGAGTATGAGCACGGTTTGTAGACCGAGGCAAAGCAGAGGCCTCAAAGTGCTCGCAAAGAACGTGTGTTACACAAATTTTTTGTACCGTAAATTCTTTACTTTTAAAATAAAATCTAAATTTATAGGTTTTAAACTACGGTATTTTTGAAATTTGGTTACATGCATTTGGTAACTATAGTAACAAAACATTTTTTTGATGTCGACAAGTTATTCAACCAATCATGACAGAGAAAATAAAAACAGTAACTTTTTCCATTATTAGGTCAGCAAATGAAGTTGTTGCCGGACGGAGGTACAAAAATAGTTATTTAAATTACAAGGAAAAAAAGTACTAGAATTTAAAAATCTAAAATCTAATTTTTTCTATATATAAATCACAATTTTTTTCTGTGACGAGAAAAAACTACGATTTAATATTGAAAAAACATATTATGACAGTTAAGTCAAGAACGGAAAAAAAATATTTTTCAAAAATCGCCACTTTTCCTATTCGGGGGAAAAAGTGGCAAAAAAGGTGTGTTAACATTTTAGGTTTGGAAACCGTTACATCGTAAAAAACGTTGTGTTTTTGAATGCACAAGCAGAAAAATATCGCGCTGATGTAAATTTTGAGTGTGCACTTCAACCAACGCAAACACAAGCAAGTCTTAACGTGTTTGTTATGCATTTTAGCAAGTGTGAATGCTATTTACATTGTGTGTGGATTATTACACCAGTAGCATTGATTAATTTTCGTTAAGTGTAATAATAAAGTAAAATCATAAATTTGACTGTTATGATAAAATAAATGTGTGATCTTTAACAACGTATACTTTTTGCAGAGTAGATATGTCGGTTTTTTAAATAAACAATTGGATATTAGACTACTTCTGCTAATCACTTTTCAACGTACAAACGCCAAATAGCCGAAGTTGCGTATTAGTTGATTTGTATAAATAAAATCAATCAGTAGAAAATATCCAGTGATTGGTTATAATCAAATTAATATTTTTTTAAAACTATAAAACAATATTAATAAGAGTAACTATCTCATTATTTTTTTCTTTTAACGTTTTAAGAGAATTATCGTTTATTAGCTTTTCTTTCATTTTCATGTCTATTACAGGCAGAGCTGGAGTTTTTTAAAAAATACTTTTAAGAATAGAATGCTAATTTATCAAAGGAAAGGAACACCAACTGCAGCGTCTATTTAACCAACAGAAAAACACCAAAAACTGCACCAAAAACTTGACTCGGACACGTGTTTCAACAGCTAAGCTGTTATCATCATCGATCCAAAGGAAAGGAACACCAACTGCAGCGTCTATTTAACCAACAGAAAAACACCAAAAACTGCACCAAAAACTTAGCTTAGCTGTTGAAACACGTGTCCGAGTCAAGTTTATGCTAATTTATGTTCGTCTAAAACGAGAATATAAAATTATTAGTGAAGTATTGTTGTCTACCCAGGACGGAAATACAGAAATTGACTGCAGAGTTTATGAGCAACGAAGAGATGCAAGGGATCATAACTCTTTTACTATGAAAACTGCCAAAACTATGAAGAGTAGAGAAGCTGCAGATAATAGTGATGGTAAAAGGGCATTATCCAGTGGTTCAATTTATTCACATTTAGTAGAATGTCACAATCCGTCTCATCCGATGTCTACTAGCGTTAGTGTAGATGAGTATCATGTGGAGAAGTACGCAAACGGGCAACACTATAATGAACTAAATAATAGTAATTTGAGCTATTCCAAAATAAACGTGTATAATGATTGTGATGATTATAAAAGCGACAAAAGCTTAGAAGATAATCTGTTTTCGAAGACATGTACTAAATTCGAGCAGTGGCGGCTTGTCCATATGGTCATTTGGTCAATGACCTCCCAAAAATTTTGACAATATATAAAAAAATATTCATTATTACGTGTTTTATTAAAATAGGTAATTAAGTCGCAAGTACAATAACTTAAAATTTATCGGCCGTCGTTCGTAATTCATCCTCTTTAACCTTGGGCTTAGCGAACGTCCGAAACAATAATCAACTTTGGGTCATGAGCCGGATCCCGCAGTTTACGTTGACTTCGTATAGCGTGTACAACTATGCTCGATTTTTGATTCGATTTTCGGGTGTTTTAAATCAATTTAAGAATTTATATTGATATGTTTTACTGTTGTTGTGTTGTTTTGTAAAAATACTATTTTTGATTCGCGTGTGCATGCGCTATAATAGAAAATGTCGGTAGTGCAGAAAATTAAACAACTAAAAAGTGCTAACAAACTTAATTTTACAAAATTAGTTGAGTTCAAGGCAAATGGTCGTCCTTTGCCAGAACTAAGTTTACGACAAACTAGCAAAGACAAAAATAAAGAAGTTCATCGAAACTTTCGCAAGGTAATGTACGATTTAGCTGACTGGATATGTGGTTGTGAAGTATCAAACGTATTTTACTGTTTTGTTTGTTTATTATTTTCTAAAGACTCGTCAGACTCGCTATGGTGCAAATCCGGTGTAAGCGATTTAAAACATTTAAAAGAGGAAATAAAAAACATGTTTCGTCTGCAGAACACATGAAATGCTCGGTAAATTTTGCAACCGTAGGAAATGTTGATATTCGTACACAGCTAGACAATGCTTACAGAAAATCCCTTAGAGATTTTAATGAGAATGTTTCGAAAAATCGCTATATTTTGAACAAAATTGTAGATTGTATAAAATTTTGCGGTGCATTTGAGTTATTTATATTTTTTATGTATGTCTATTTTTTAAATTAATTTTTGACCTCCCAGTATGATTGACCTCGAGCCGCCACTGAATTCGAGTTGCTTATATCTTTTGAAATGAATCGGTATGAGCATAACACAGACCTATCACACGATTCAGAATTGAGACACGCTGCTTTCAGAAGAATATTGGAGCAGAGAAATGTAACATGTGTTATAATTTTTAAAGGTCACAGACAGAATAAGAAAACGAATCAGTGTGATATTTTGCTTATTGACAATAGTTTGTGTAAACAACGCTGCTGCAGAAGTTTTAAATTTGTTTGCAGCTTTAAAGCAAATTTTATAACAGTAGACCTATATTTCAAAGGACCGAATGACGTAAATTATACTGAAGAACATGCATACCGACTGAGCGGGAAAGAGAGAGGTGCAATGAAAGAAAAGTTAAAATTCATTCTTCCGAACGTTGCAAGATGTGATGATATTAACAGAATAAATCTCGACATCTTTCGAGATGGTAACTGGCAAACTTGGCGTTCCCTACCAGTATACCAGAAAGTTAGGTCGGAAGCAATGGCTAAAGGTGACAAAGACAATGATGCCATCTAAGATTTGTTACTGCGATCTGTAGAAGCACCGGACGATAAGTACAAATATATTCAATATCCAGATGGTAGGACATTGGTCTATCTATATTCTAAAAGACAAATACAAGTGCTCATCGGAAGAGGTGAAAGAGTAACAGCATTCTTTGATGCCACAGGATCAGTGGATAGACCTACCGCTTATGAACAAGGACATCGGATTCTTTGTTACTGCCTTATTGTGAACAAAGCCGGGAGGATTGTCCCAATAGCAGAACTGATCACTTCGAAACACGATGCAGCAACAATATCAAGTTTTCTCATAAATTTTAAGTATTTTGTGGTGACGACTTGCAATAAAAGTGGCCCGTTTTCCAGGTCATTGTTTCAGACTGGAGTTTTGCTCTTATGACCTCCTTATGTAAATCTTTTAATGACATGACACTCTATATGTATTTAAAAATTTGCTATAGATATCTTACAGACTGTATGGGTGATTTTCAATTTGAATCTGCTGTGATAATCAAGTCATGTTGCGCTCATTTTATCAAAATGATTTGCACTAAAGTGTCCGTTGTTAAACAGAGATCTGAAATCAAAAATATAATAATTGACTCTGTCGCTGTATTAGTACAATGTACAACGCTAGAAGAATTGGCATTTCAGTTTGAAAACATAGTCGTTTTACTGTTAAAACCGAAATATGACGACGACGTCAAAGAAGCCATCAAAGAATTGTCTTCTGATTCATATGAAAAGTCCATAAATTTTTTGATGTTAAAGGAGGAGATCAAAGATTACTGCGCAGAAGAAGATGATGATGAAACTGTGAGGGGTACTTACATTACGTCTCCCTTCTTTAATTTCTTCCATGCGGTCTATGTCGGGGTAGAGGATAAGGGAAACTTTGTAATAGGCGTCGAAGAACTTGATGTTGAAGTCAATCCATTTAGACACGAATGTTTTGCCTTTACGTATTGAAACGTTTAATGCCCTTTGTTCCTTTATGGACTGATATATTGTCACTAGGGCGTTTCAGTAACGCTTCAGTTGAATCTTGGTACAAAACATTGAAAACGGAAATTCTTCTTGGACAGAGAAATGTGAAAGTGGGGCGATTCGTAACTAATACGAGAAGCAGAATTGAAATGGAATTAAAAGCAATTGATTTAGAAATTGGATTGTTGCCAAAAGGGACAAAAAGCTTCAGAGCATAAAAAGTTGAAAAATGAGATTGACGACCCTAAAAATAAGAAAGCTGGAATAAACGTAAAAAAGAGAAGGGTTCTTTTACCACATGAATTTGAAACGTTTTAAACGAGATAATATAGAAAATAATGATGTCATCTGTTCAACTGAAATGGAAACAACTGAATCAAATACTTGTGATGAAAATGGCAGAGGCACTGGCACTTAAGTTTGCTTTAGGAATTTATGAGTACAATAAGCATAGGATAACACTACATAGCACGGACTACTTTACTCTAAACTCAATATACAACAAACAGTCTCAAACTGTTAATAGTAGCGAACGTTGGTTATCTGATTATTGTATAGATGCAGCAGCGTTTTCATTACTGAGGTACTGGCCACATATTTATTACGTAGATACAATATCCACCCATATTTTATTTAGCGGTGAGCAAAAAATTTTCGAAATTTACTCCGTATATAAGACCACTTTAAGGAATAAGGTTTATTCTGCTACCATACAATCACAATCAAATGCATTGGGTGTTGATTGTTTTGGACAAAGAAACTAATACCATAAATATACTGAATCCACTTAAATCCTATGACCTGCCTGAAGAAGAATTGTTTAAGAGCATCAAAACTTGTTTGTTGCAAGGAATCGATTGCACAGAGACGAAACACTTAACGCAAGAAAATGGAGAATAGAAGAATTCAATTCATATCCACAACAAATTGGTGGAGATACTGTTAATTGCGGTGTTTATGTAATATATTATATTTCAACTTTTGCCGAGAAAGAAATAACGAAAATTTTTGTCAAAAAACGACAAAATCGACCCTGAATTGCTATTCAGAAGGTTATGCTTCTGACTTTGGAAGCGATGTATCATAGATGTCTTTTTTGCGCCAGAGCTACACAAGAAGATTACATTCAATGTAGTATATGTGGGAGATGGATACATTTTAAAGGTTGCTCAAAACTAGACACAACATTTGCTCAGGACCCTAATTTTATATACACGTGTCGATTGTGCTCTTCTATGAATAACTATCCATTTAATGCTAAACAAAATGAAACTATCGCAGTTATGAGCAATATTGAATACAAATTTTTCGTGATCCATTATAAGGAATATTTACAGTCTATTTACAACAACAGACAAACGAATGATGAAGCTTCGAGATACAGGGAGACAGAACATCCGGAAAAACACTTGAAATGGGACCATTGCACACCATTTATAAGTTTAAGCAGCGCAGTAACATTATCGAGACTGATAATAGATGATACTAAAATTGCAGACAAAAAGTTTGTGTGTTATGTACTGTTTGGAATCCTGTGCAGGAAAATTATTTATAAATATTATGGTATAAGTGAAAATACTGGAATAGATCTTGTACAGAAATATAGAGAATTAAACAACATCACTAAATTTAACTTCGTCTATCCAGTCCCATATACCTTAGATGAGATATACGAACAACTGTCTAAAATACTATAAATATGGTGTATTTAAACTATTTTGGATGCACGCGTTTTAAAATTTCCTTAAATAATATTTACCTTTCGGGCAGACGATATTAACAGTCACATATTTATAAATTATTTATGTAAAATCCGTTCAAAATTGAAAACCACAAGAAATCTTTTACTAATTTTCACATTTCGCATTGCCTGTCGTTTGTCTGCTGCCATGAATGATTTAGTTAATATTCCAAAGAAAAGACAACTCTTGGACAACCACTGCGACCCTCTAGGGTTTTAAAAGATTATGAAAATATATTGTCTCATTTAATACTATTTATGGGTAAAGCAGTTAAATAATTTTTATTCGGTTTTGGATCATATTGTATTTTACTTTTTCATTTGTATTTCCTAAAATTTGTGTGTCTTTAAATTATTATAATTCATTGTTTTTTTATTTTATTAAATAAATGTTTTAAATTTTTAATATGACAAGATTTCTACGGCTGAGTGGAACATGAAAAATATACATAAAATTGGTTTTGTGAATAATATATCCCTAGTACGACTTTGAATAGCCCGTAGACCCTTTGTTCCCCTAATTTTTAAATTTTTAAAATATATGTTATTAAGAATGACATTTCGTACTTTCCTACTAAATTTCAAACCGTAACAAACTCTTTTGTGTATTTTATGATTTTCTTAATACTTTAGATTGCCCGCAGACCTCCTACCCCCTAAGTTTTTCCGTTTCCAAATTACATGTTATTAACAATGATATTTCTAATTTTTCTGCTCAATTTCAAACCGTAACAAACTCTTCTGTGTATTTTACGATTTTTTTAATAGTTTGGATTGCCTGCAGACCCCTATTCCCCTAAGTTTTTTGTTTCCAAATTGTATGTTATTAACAATAATATTTCTAATTTTCCTACTCAGTTACAAACCGTAACAAACTCTTTTGTGTATTTTATGATTTTTTATACTTGAAATTGCCTGCAAACCCCTATTCTCCTAAGTTTTTCCGTTTCCAAATTGTATGTTATTAACAATAATATTTCGTTTTTTCCTACTCAGTTTCAAACCGTAACAAACTCTTTTGTGTATTTTATGATTTTTAATACTTTGAATTGCCTGTAGACCCCTATTCCCTGAATTTTTTCATTTTCAAATAATATGTTATTAACAATAATATTTCTAATTTTCCTATTCAGTTTCAAACCGTAACAAACTCTTTTGTGTATTTTATGATTTTTTAATACTTTGAATTGCCCGCAGGCTCCCTATTCTCCTAAGTTTTTCCGTTTCCAAATTATATGTTATTAGCAATAATATTTCGTTTCTTCGTATTCAATTTCAAACCTTAACAAACTCTTTTGTGTATTTTATGATTTTTTTTAATACTTTGGATTGCGTCCAGACCCCCTAATCCCCTAAGCATTTTTAAAATATATGTTATTAAGAATGAGATTTCGTACTTTCCTACTAAATTTCAAACCGTAACAAACTCTTTTGTGTATTTTATGATTTTCTTAACACTTTAGATTGCCCGCAGACCTCCTACCCCTAATTTTTCCATTTCCAAATTATATGTTATTAACAATGATATTTCTAATTTTTCTACTCAGTTTCAAACCGTAACAAACTCTTTTGTGTATTTTATGATTTTTAATAGTTTGAATTGCCTGAAGACCCCCTATTCCCCTAAATTTTTTTGTTTCCAAATTATATGTTATTAACAATGATATTTTTAATTTCCTCACTCAGTTTCAAACCGTAACAAACTCTTTTGTGTATTTTATGATTTTTTTTTATACTTTAAAATGCCCGCAAGCCCCCTATTCTCCTAAGTTTTTCCGTTTCCAAATTATATGTTATTAGCAATAATATTTCGTTTTTTCCTATTCAATTTCAAACCTTAACAAACTCTTTTGTGTATTTTATGATTTTTTAATACTTTGATTGCCTCCAGACCCCTAATCCCCTAAGTTTTTTCGTTTTCAAATTGTATGTTATTAACAATGATATTTTTAATTTTCCTACTCAGTTTCAAACCGTAACAAACTCTTTTGTGTATTTTATGATTTTTAATACTTTGGATTGCCTGCAGACCCCTATTCCCCTAAGTTTTCCGTTTCCAAATTATATGTTATTAACAATGATATTTTTAATTTTCCTACTCAGTTTCAAACCGTAACAAACTTTTTGTGTATTTTATGATTTTTTATACTTTGATTGCCTGCAGACCCCTATTCCCTTAAGTTTTTTGTTTTCAAATTATATGTTATTAACAATAATATTTCTAATTTTTCTACTCAGTTTCAAACCGTAACAAACTCTTTTGTGTATTTTATGATTTTTAATACTTTGAATTGCCTGCAGACCCCTATTCCCTAAGTTTTTCGTTTCCAAATTATATGTTATTAACAATGATATTTCTAATTTTTCTACTCAGTTTCAAACCGTAACAAACTCTTTTGTGTATTTTATGATTTTTAATACTTTGGATTGCCAGCAGACCCCCTATTCCCCTAAGTTTTTCCGTTTCCAAATTATATGTTATTAACAATAATATTTCTAATGTTTCTACTCAGTTTCAAACCGTAACAAACTCTTTTGTGTATTTTATGATTTTTAATACTTTGAATTGCCTGAAGACCCCCTATTCCCCTAAGTTTTTTGTTTCCAAATTATATGTTATTAACAATAATATTTCTAATTTTCCTACTCAGTTTCAAACCGTAACAAACTCTTTTGTGTATTTTATGATTTTTAATACTTTGATTGCCAGCAGACCCCTATTCCCCTAAGTTTTTCCGTTTCCAAATTATATGTTATTAACAATAATATTTCTAATGTTTCTACTCAGTTTCAAACCGTAACAAACTCTTTTGTGTATTTTATGATTTTTAATACTTTGGATTGCCTGCAGACCCCTAATCCTCTAAGTTTTTCTGTTTCCAAATTGTATGTTATTAACAATAATATTTCGTTTTTCCTACTCAGTTTCAAAGCGTAACAAACTCTTTTGTGTATTTTATGATTTTTTAATACTTGAAATTGCCTGCAAGCCCCTATTCTCCTAAGTTTTTCCGTTTCCAAATTATATGTTATTAACAATAATATTTCTTTTTTTCCTACTCAGTTTCAAACCGTAACAAACTCTTTTGTGTATTTTATGATTTTTTATATTTTGAATTGCCTGCAGACCCCTATTCCCTAATTTTTTCGTTTTTAAATAATATGTTATAAACAATGATATTTCTAATTTTCCTATTCAGTTTCAAACCGTAACAAACTCTTTTGTGTATTTTATGATTTTTTAATACTTTAAATTGCCCGCAGACCCCTATTCTCCTAAGTTTTTCCGTTTCCAAATTATATGTTATTAACAATAATATTTCGTTTCTTCCTATTCAGTTTCAAACCTTAACAAACTCTTTTGTGTATTTTATGATTTTTTAATACTTTGATTGCCTCCAGACCCCTAATCCCCTAAGCATTTTTAAAATATATGTTATTAACAATGATATTTCGTAATTTTCCTACTCAGTTTCAAACCGTAACAAACTCTTTTGTGTATTTTATGATTTTTTAATACTTTAGATTGCCTGCAGACCTCCTACCCCCTAAGTTTTTCCGTTTCCAAATTATATGTTATTAACAATGATATTTCTAATTTTCCTACTCAATTTCAAACCGTAACAAACTCTTTTGTGTATTTTATGATTTTTAATACTTTGATTGCCTGAAGACCCCTATTCCCTAAATTTTTTGTTTCCAAATTATATGTTATTAACAATGATATTTTTAATTTCCTACTCAGTTTCAAACCGTAACAAACTCTTTTGTGTATTTTATGATTTTTAATACTTTAAATTGCCCGCAAGACCCCTATTCTCCTAAGTTTTTCCGTTTCCAAATTATATGTTATTAACAATAATATTTCTGTTTTTTCCTATTCAGTTTCAAACCGTAACAAACTCTTTTGTGTATTTTATGATTTTTTAATACTTTGGATTGCCTCCAGACCCCTAATCCCCTAAGTTTTTTCGTTTCCAAATTGTATGTTATTAACAATGATATTTTTAATTTTCCTACTCAGTTTCAAACCGTAACAAACTTTTTGTGTATTTTTGATTTTTTTATACTTTGGATTGCCTGCAGACCCCTATTCCCCTAATTTTTCCGTTTTCAAATTATATGTTATTAACAATAATATTTTTAATTTTCCTAGTCAGTTTCAAACCGTAACAAACGTTTTTGTGTATTTTATGATTTTTTTATACTTTGGATTGCCTGCAGACCCCCTATTCCCTTAAGTTTTTTCGTTTTTAAATTATATGTTATTAACAATGATATTTCTAATTTTTCTACTCAATTTCAAACCGTAACAAACTCTTTTGTGTATTTTACGATTTTTAATACTTTGAATTGCCTGAAGACCCCTATTCCCCTAAGTTTTTTTGTTTCCAAATTATATGTTATTAACAATGATATTTCTAATTTTCTTACTTAGTTTCAAACCGTAACAATCTCTTTTGTGTATTTTATGATTTTTTTAATACTTTGGATTGCCAGCAGACCCCCTATTCCCCTAAGTTTTTCCGTTTCCAAATTATATGTTATTAACAATAATATTTCTAATGTTTCTGCTCAATTTCAAACCGTAACAAACTCTTTTGTGTATTTTATGATTTTTAATAGTTTGAATTGCCTGAAGACCCCTATTCCCCTAAGTTTTTTGTTTCCAAATTATATGTTATTAACAATGATATTTCTAATTTTCTTACTTAGTTTCAAACCGTAACAAACTCTTTTGTGTATTTTATGATTTTTAATACTTTGGATTGCCAGCAGACCCCTATTCCCCTAAGTTTTTCCGTTTCCAAATTATATGTTATTAACAATAATATTTCTAATGTTTCTACTCAGTTTCAAACCGTAACAAACTCTTTTGTGTATTTGATGATTTTTTAATACTCTGAATCGCCCGTAGTCTTTCACTGAATTTTCATTTCTAGCTGATACTTTACATTATCCAACACAGTGTCATAATACACTTTCTCATAATGCTAGTGTAATCGCCTTTTTGGATACGCTTTTCTTGCTTTGGAATTAAATAATTTCATAATTTTGTAAGTCCGAGTACCACTACTTTGGGCCTCTTGTTTCTCGTATTTATTTCTGTTGCTAGCTTCAGCCACGTCTTCAGTGGTCCCAAAAATAAATACGCTTCTCATGTAAACGTAAAATCTATTGAAAACACTAATCCTTCCTCAAGTTTTAGTTATAAATGCTTTTTTTGTCAAAGTTCGCATTCCATTTACCTTGTGACGCATTGTTAAATTAAAAAAGGTATTCCAGGGTACAAGCAATTAAAAACAATAGGCTTCGCGTAAATTGTTTAAAACCAGGACACACGGCGCAATTATGTATTTCATCTAAGTGTAGATCATGTGGTCGAAGACATAATTCTTTATTACATATAAATAATGAAAATAATGCTAATCAAGTTGAAGAATAAGTACAGGCAAGTCAAGATGAATCAGTAGTAGCGACACATGCAGTAGCAATTAAACAACACAATTTTACAAATGAAGTTTTATTAAGTACCGCGATTGTACAACTTAAAGATTCGCGTGGACGATACCATCAAGCAAGGTGCCTCTTAGATAACGGCAGCCAATCCAATTATATATCTAGTAATTTACTTAGTATTGTAAATTTACCAGAAAATCCAATAGATTATGAAATTGTAGGGGTAGGTCAATCAATATCTAAATCTCGCGGAAAGGTTACTCTTAGAAATATTTTCTTTATGTAGTTCATTTAGAACAGTAATATCATGTTTAGTTTTAGATAAAATTACCAACAATCTTCCTATATATTCATTCAATAAAAATAATTTACTTTTAAGAAAACACGTTAGACTTACTGATCCATCATTTAATTTAAGTAGTCCAATCGATTTATTATTAGGTGTAGACGTATTTTATGATGTATTAAAAGAAGGGCAAATACGATTAAACTAAGGTTCGATTTTGCAAAACACATTACTAGGATGAGTATTAGCGGGAAATTTAGCTTTAGGAGTAGAGTAAAAAGTTAGTAGTTGTTAAAGCATAACCCGCTTCTGAGGTAAGCTTGAACGAAAGTCTAAGTCGATTTTGAAGATTCACTAATATGAAAATAATAGTATATTATACACCAAGGTTGTGAAGTCAGTCATTATTGCCTTAGCACCAGTTTATTTCGCGAGGGGCAGTAGCCCCTCGAGAAATAAGGTGCGTAGGCAATAATAGACTTCACAACCATGGTGTATATACTATTTTTTCCACTACTAGCCAAATTTAAGCCAAAAATAAAAATAAACATTTTTCTTGTAAAAATCAAGTAGCACAGGAATGCAAATAAATCAAAAGCATTAAAAGCTGCATACGTTGATAAACCAACTGCAACTGATTCACTAAACACTTGTGTGGCATATTTCACCTTCATTTTCTGAAAATTATTCGGAGTAATATGTAAATTAGTTGATTTAGGAGCCAATCGCAGCGGTTTAGATTTGTCTGACATGTAGAAATTTTTAATAAGATGCTTTTTGTTATTAAAGATTATATCGTATTTAATCAAGTTATTTTGCACCGACTTCCATAAATAGGGACATCGAAGAAATAATAGATTTTCTTATCGTTTACGAGAAGGCATGGTTTTTCCGGTGATACATCTATTCTTTTAATTAGGTTTCGAAAATTTTACTACTGCCCTACCATTGGCACCGCATTGTAGTTGTAGCTTTTCTATGCAGTTTAATACTATCGACTTCAGTTTGTCACCTTTGCATATCGTATTTGTAAAGATGTAGCACAAAGGTTGTTTAACTCTAAATATCTCCTGCTTCTTAGTGGTTTTGCTTTAAGTCCACTTGGGCTGTCACAATTTGTGCTCTGCTTTCGGGAAGTAATCGTTTGAGATGTTAACTTCAATTGAAGTGCTTTCTTTTTACGTTGCAATTTAAGAATGTTCCTCCGTAATTTTCTTTACCTAAGAGTATTTGAGCTGCAAGCTTGAGTAGTTTTGGTATAGCTAGAGATGTTAACGGGCATTTATTGCTTCGCCAATATACCTTGCATCATTTTAATGTTAGGTTAATGTTATTGTGGCGAACACTTGCCATTCCTAAATGAATTACAAGTGTCAATTTCTGAAACCCAATATTCAAATGATGCAAGTATATTGGCGAAGCAATAAATGCCCGTTAACATCTCTAGCTATACCAAAACTCAAGCTTGCAGCTCAAATACTCTTAGGTGAAGAAAATTACGAAGGAACATTCTTAAATTGCAACGTGAAAAGAAGCACTTCAATTGAAGTTAACATCTCCCTAACGATTACTTCCCCGAAAGCAGAGCACAAATTGTGACAGCCCAAGTGGACGTAAACCTCTAAGAAGCAGATATACAGAGGAATACAAACAATTTTCACTAAAATTATATTTTATGAGCCCCAAATGTTAATTTTAAAGTAGGTTTTCAATTTTTTGCCAGCTCAAACTGCTACGTGATCATGGTTAGAGTTATATATAAAAAATTTAAACAACCCTTGTGCTACATCTTTACAACTACGATATGTAAACGTGACAAATTAAAGTAGATAGTATTAGACTGCATAGAAAAGCTACAACTACAATGCGGTGCCAATGTTAGGGCAGTAGTAAAATTTTCGAAACCTAATTAAAAGAATAGATGTATCACCGGAAAAACCATACCTTCTTGTAAACGATAAGAAAATCTATTATTTCTTCAATGTCCCCTATTTATTGAAGTCGGTGAAAAATAACTTGATTAAATACGATATAATCTTTAATAACAAAAAGCATCTTCGAAAGACATTAAAATTTCTACAAGTCAGACAAATCTAAACCGCTACGATTGGCTCCTAAATCAACTAATTTACATATTACTCCGAATAAATTTCAGAAAATGAAGGTGAAATATGCCACACAAGTGTTTAGTGAATCAGTTGCAGTTGGTTTATCAACGTATGTAGCTTTTTAATGCTTTTTGATTTATTTGCATTCCTGTGCTACTTGATTTTTACAAGAAAAAATGTTTATTTTTATTTTTGGCTTAAATTTTGCTAGTAGTGGAAAATAGTATATACACCATGGTTGTGAAGTCCATTATCGCCTACACACACACAACTGGTGCTAAGGCAATAATGACAGACTTCACAACCTTGGTGTATAATATACTATTATCAAAATCGGAAAAATTTTGCGAACATTTTAGAAACAACAACTCGAGATAAAAACGGTCGTTTCATAGTTAGTATACAAGCATTGTTCAGATTTCTAGCTTAAGAAAAAGGGTTAGCAAAAAATGAAGCTCTAAGATTACAATACATTGATTTTTTAGCTGAATACGTTAGATTAGGGCAAATGTCAAAAATTAATTTAAAAAATGAGAGAGAAAATCAAGCACAGTATTTTATGCCGCATCATTCTGTAATAAAGGAATCAAGCGAGTTAGGGTAGTGTTTGATGCGTCGATGAAAACAAGTAACGGTCCTTCCTTTAATGACGTACATCATGCTGGACCTACCATTCAAAACGATTTATTTAGAATATTGTTAAAAATTCGAGAAAATTTATTTGCATTTACTTCCGATATATCTAAAATGTACAGACAAGTATTAATACGTCCCGAGCAGAGAGTTCTAAACCGCAAGAACAAATAAAATGTTGTCAATTAAATTCGGTCCGCTGATGATGATAGCTTAGCTATTGAAACACGTGTCCGAATAAAGTTTTTTGGTGCAGTTTTTGGTGTTTTTCTGTTTGTTAAATAGACGCAGCAGTTTAGTGTTCCATTCCTTTGATCGGTCACGTATGGTACCACGGCAGGTCCATTTCTACCGATAAGAGCACTTTATCAATCAGCTTTAGAACATGAACATAAATATCCAGAGGCTTGCGACATTTTAAAAAATAATTTTTATGTTGAAGATTGCTTATTCAATTCAAGATTTAGTACGCTTAAAACACGAAATTACAAGTATTTTATCTTCTGGTTGTTTTCAGTTAAACAATTGGCTGAGTAATGTCAATTTAAAAATTATGGAAGTTTAATTCATAAAATAACGAGAAACTGAATTACATGTTGTTGAGTGAATCCCAAATCATCTAACTATTTAATGGGAAGTTAGAGTCAAGCAATTTAGCCCATTTTATAACACTGGTTGTGATTTTGCTGGTCTAATCTTAATAAAAGATCGAAATACAAGAGGTGCTAGACTAGTTAAGGTATACGTCAGATTACACATCATTTAAAAATTTAACAGTCCTCCTAAGTATAACCCAAATTTTGTTACTATAACTTTCTTTTTCAATCATTGACAAGCGTTTGAAAACAATACTACAAAACCAATTTTTCTCAAAAAATGAAATATCTCAAAAACTATTGATTTTTTCATATAGGTTGTGCTACATAAAAAGTAACTCAGATTTTAGCGTGGAATTCAAATATACAAAAAAATATCATTCCATTTAAAATAAGAAAGTTGGTAGCCACTTCCGGTGTAACCGGAAGTGCTAGAAGAGCTAAAATATTTTAATTAAATAGAACTTTTCAAGCAATCTCTTAGCTGAATCACCCGGTATACTTATAAGCTAAGTTCGAAAAATTATTATAGTATGTTTAGACTGAACAACTTGGATCAGGTTTTGGATTGCGTATTTTTTATACTATATGTAAGAGTGTAAAAACTTGACTGCTTGACTAGAGAATCTATGCTCATATTCCGTAACATCAAGAAAAATATGTTAGTGTACAGAAAGTGTTTAATAAAATGTTAGGAATCTGTAACTGATAAAACTAAAACACTCCTGTATTGAACAGCCATGTATAACAACTCCAGAGAGGCTTGATGTCTTGATCTGCATGATCTTACCAAATTGTCTAAAGTTAATTCATTATTTAGTTACTAGGGGCATCTCTTACTAAGAACTGGTATTCAGAAACAAAAATTAACTAAACAAAGTTAAATTAAGATTTATGATTAAAACGTCATATAAACAGATAAAAATAAGTCATAAAATATTTTTTCTATTTTGGGTCGCTTACAGAGCTATAAAAGCACCCAAATGAGTTCTTTTATAGAAATTTGAGTTCTTTTATAGAAATAGAACAATTTTTATTCCGAACGGTGGTAATACTGATAACGTCCAAGCTGTCATTACGTTCGGTGTGCATTAATTTAAATCATAATTAATGTTTAGTAGATTTATTTATCTACTTACTTTTATTTCCACCCATTTTTTTTAATAAAACATGATAAATGTAGTAATTAAACTTGAACTAGCATTTAAACCAAAGTTTAATGAAAATATTGCCACCTTAGCAATTACACTTCAAAATTCCCTAAATTTAAAAACTCGCAAAATTTTACCTTAAAATCAATCTGAAAAGCCCAAAATAGAAAATTTACGAACTTCATGTTACGAACTATTCTGTAACATCAAAACGACAAACAATGCAAGAAACCCTAAATCATGCGTACATTTTGAGGTTACTCGCAATCACATTTTAAAAATATTTTGGATTATAGGTACAGATTGGTCCAAAAGTATGTATCATAAAAAAGTTAGATTATTTTAACTTGCACACTTTTTACTACAATTAACTATAGATTAATTTACTTGTACTTGAACTTAAACTGGAATTGTGACCCTGGACGGTCAAACGACAACTCGACAATAATTCTTTACAATTTCCTAACAGCTCAAGTTGTTTTCTCCCTACTTACTTAGACAAAACGTTTCAAACATATTTACAAAATATTTACAAACTAAAACTATACTAATTTAATTGCGTTTATAGTTTCATTCGTTAGTCTCCACAGGTAAAACACAAATTTTAGACACTGCATGAGACACTACTTTGTTTTTAATTTTGACGTGCACAACTCTTACAATGTTGTCTTGACCTGGACCCACCTCGGTTATTCTGCCAAGATTCCATTTACACGGTGGTATGTTGTCTTCCTTGATTACAACCAAACTGCCAACCTTCACTTGATTTGATAAATTTTGCTTCCATTTTACTCTTCCTTGAAGTTCTGATATGTACTCTGCTTGCCATCTTCGCCAAAAATGCTGCGTTATTTGTTGTAAAGGCTGGTAAATTTTTAATTTGTTTTCTTGTACACCAATTAAATTTGGTTCCGGTAACGAAACTAAACTTTTTCCTATTAAAAAGTGAGCTGGAGTGAGAGATTTAAGGTCGTCAGGATCTGAGGTTAAAAGGCATAAGAGGCGAGAATTCAAAACGGACTCGATTTGACATAAAATAGTGGCAAATTGTTCATACGTTAAATGTGCATTATGAGTTACTCTTGTTAAATGATATTTTATACGTTTAATTCCCGATTCCCAAATACCTCCAAAATGTGGCGATCTAGCTGGAATAAAGTTCCAGATAATATTTTCATTTGTCATAGCATCGTTAATTTTATTTGAATCGGATTTCAAGAAACTTGATAATTCTTTGAGGTTTTTATTAGCACCAATAATACTTGTGCCATTGTCAGTATAAATATTTAAAGGTTTACCACGTCTACAAATAAATCTACGCAAACAAGCTATAAAACAATCAGTAGTTAAGTCAGATAGAAATTCCAAATGCACCGCCTTGACTGACATGCACACAAACAAACAAACGTATACCTTAACTAGTCTAGCACCTCTTGTATTTCGATCTTTTATTAAGATTAGACCAGCAAAATCACAACCAGTGTTATAAAATGGGCTAAATTGCTTGACTCTAACTTCCCATTAAATAGTTAGATGATTTGGGATTCACTCAAAAACATGTAATTCAGTTTCTCGTTATTTTATGAATTAAACTTCCATCATTTTTTAAATTGACATTACTCAGCCAATTGTTTAACTGAAAACAACCAGAAGATAAAATACTTGTAATTTCGTGTTTTTTAAGCGTACTAAATCTTGAATTGAATAAGCAATCTTCAACATAAAAATTATTTTTTAAAATGTCGCAAGCCTCTGGATATTTATGTTCATGTTCTAAAGCTGATTGATAAAGTGCTCTTATCGGTAGAAATGGACCTTCCGTGGTACCATACGTGACCGATCAAAGGAATGGAACACTAAACTGCTGCGTCTATTTAACAAACAGAAAAAACACGAAAAACTGCACCAAAAACTTTATTCGGACACGTGAATAGCTAAGCTATCATCATCCAGCGGACCGAATTTAATTGATAACATTTTATTTGTTCTTGCGGTTTAGAACTCTCTGCTCGGGACGTATTAATACTTGTCTGTACATTTTAGATATATCGGAAGTAAATGCAAATAAATTTTCTCGAATTTTTAACAATATTCTAAATAAATCGTTTTGAATGGTAGGTCCAGCATGATGTACGTCATTAAAGGAAGGACGTTACTTGTTTTCATCGACGCATCAAACACTACCTAACTCGCTTGATTCCTTTATTACAGAATGATGCGGCATAAATACTGTGCTTGATTTTCTCTCATTTTTTAAATTAATTTTTTGACATTTGCCCTAATCTAACGTATTCAGCTAAAAAATCAATGTATTGTAATCTTAGAGCTTCATTTACACATCATTTAAAAACTTAGCAGTCCTCCTAAGTATAGCCCAAATTTTGTTACTATAACTTCCTTTTTCAATGATTGACAAGCGTTTGAAAACAATACTACAAAACTAATTTTTCTCAAAAAAATGAGAATATCTCAAAAACTATTGATTTTTCATGTAAGTTGTGCTACATAAAAGAACTCAGATTTTAGCGTAGAATCGAAATATACAAAAAAATATTTATTTCCATTTAAAATAAGAAAGTTGGTAGTAGTATCCGGTGTAACCGGAAGTGCTAGAAGAGCTGCAATATTTTAATTAAATAGAACTTTTCGAGCAATCCCCTATTCCAAATTTTTAAACAAATATTTTAACGGGAAGTCCATAAACTTCTAATGAAAGGGTTAGCTGAATCACCCTGTATATACAGATTACTTTTACCAAAAACATGATTTTTCAATGTTTGAAAATTCTTTCAATTTTTATTGTTGCTGTATGTATAAACTGTTGATGTATAAATTCACTAAAAAACGTTTATTAAATTTTAATTTCTTAAATACAAAATGGCACTAAAAGTAATTAACAGCTGCTTCATACACAAGTGGACAAAATTTTTTTGCTAACGTGTTGTATATCGAATTAGGAGCTTTAGATGCTACAATACCATGACTAAACTTATTCCAAACATGAACAACGTATGAAGTCTTCAATATTTTGTTAAGTAAGTCATTCGACTTTTGAGTTTTAAAAAATTGTTGGTTTTCTTTCCAGTTTATAAGATAAAATTTTTCTACAGGTAAGACGTGAAAACCTGAGCAGTTAGCATTAGACATTGACAATACGTCGGTGATGTTACACATCCTTCTCATTACCCTAAAAAAAAAGGTTAGTTGCTTCATGTGAACGGTGATAAGTTTTCTAACTTTGTAACTACAATAGGACCTGTATCTCCCCATTTGAAACCAAGGAAATGGTCTCTAAGTTCTTCTAAACATAACTTAGCAAAACTTTTGCCAACATAGCTTTCGTCAACTCTCATTACCGCATTATTTATTTTAGTTTTAGATTCTATTCCTACGAAATTCGAAGGTAAAATATTTAAATCTGTAAGAACTATTACGTCGAGATCTAAGTACAGCCCGCCGTATTTTTGTAACACCAACAATCTCAATATATTGCCATTAATATTCATAGAAATGCAGACTTTTGAACTTTCTGTTGCTTGTACAAAGGTTCTACAATGCTACCACGAATAAGACTATCCATGTCAACGTGTAAGAACTTAACGTTATTGTAACTCAACAAAATTTCAATCAAATAATCGGAAAGTGAGCCTTGATCGTCGATCACTCCCCTAGAAGTAAACAAAACGTATATATCATAATCTGGATTAGTTAATGCAGCCGACTCGATAGCACACGCTTGTCTAGGAAGAAGTGAAATTCTTCCATTTTTACTAGACAAACACGATACTTCCATAAAATATATTGATTTATTCCAATTTGGGCGTATAGTTGATAAATCCTTCAAAGTTTTGTTAAGGTTTTTAAAACATTTTAGAGACTGCTCAGCTTTTCTTTCTATAGTTTCGTTAATAAATATTCTTTTGTTCCAAATCGAATTTTTATTACTCCTTAATGAAACTATTAATGTTACTATTGTTACACAAACTACACAGTAAAATATTTTTCTCGTAGTAATTAACATGTTCTTGCATCGTTGTTTTGTAATGAAACTGTTCATAATTTGTCTAATGTAGTTACTAATGTTTAACTTCTGTGTTTAATTAATGATTAAAATGATTATCATTCCAGAGATAAAACATTATGTAAGTTCGATCGCAATTATAGAGTTATCGCATTTGTTTGAATACTGATAAATCTACTGTCAGCTAAAATTAGAAGTGAAAAATACACGATGAGTACATAAAGTAATAAAGAACAAAATATATTTTTTATTTTGTTTAGTGGTTGTTTTTAAAATTATAATACACTTTACAGTATTTAATTCAATAAGTGATAAAGATAAACCACATGCTGATGCAACTGAATGAAATGTTTTTTCCTTAAACAAAAAGAAAATTTACAGGAAAATTCGAGACCTATCAAAAGTGTTATAGCAAGAAACTGGCACGAAAAAATTAACTGTTGGAACATACAACTGCAGATTCAATACAGATCATTTCCGAGTTGTTGATCATGTCATCAGTTTTGAGTTCTTGATGTTTCGAAATGCATTCTCTTCTTTAAAAGATCTGAAACTGGACAATCAGTTTACCAGCGGTATTTATATAGGATGGAAACCACGGAAGCCTACAAACTAAAACTCTTAAAGATAAAAGTGCAATCTGTAAAGAAAAAATCCAAACCGCTACCAACTAAAATGAAAACATTCCAAAAAACATCGCAAATCGATGAAAATCACTATCAACCGAACAGGTGACTTTCCCACAAGGATTCAGCACATGTTACTTAACATTAAAAACTTAATTAATAGAACAAAACATAATCTCCCACTACATATGACCTTCATAGATTATGAAAAGACCTTCGACTCAAATCAAACACTCGGCCCACATGGTCGAACTAGGCAATGCACGCATTGATTTTAGAAACCATCATTAAAAATATCTACAAAGAAACCATATCAACGATTATGCCACACGGAGATATAGAATAAATAGCGTTGGAAAGAGTCATTAAATACGGCGACACGATGTTAAAAAATAAACATGTTTAAGACAAATTATACCAAGAAACAAGAAAAATAAAAATGCAGAGATTCAGCTGAAAAGAAAAGCTGTCGAAAAACAAACGGATTTTACAACATATTTAAAGCTTTCTTTCAGTTTCAATCGAATCTCAGATATTGACGCTTACAAAACAAGTATAACCAGTTTACAAGCTAGAAGTCACCCAGAGAGCTAAGTGGAGGATAATATGTCAAGCGATTCACTGAGACAAAGGAAAAGAACGAGTGAATTAGGCAAAGAACAAAATTAAGATTATTAATACAATTACCCAATTAAAATAGGATTTTGCAGATCACGTTGATAGTGAGAAAGACTGTATGTGAAACTCAAAAATTATTTATTGGAGACCATGGAATGGAAAAAGAGGAAGGTCAATTACTAGATGATATGACGTCATAAGAAAAGTGACCAAGGGGAGTGGATACACGTAGCACAGAACGGAGACAACTGGAGAAGGGAAACCTATGCTTAATTCTGGGCGCAAAAGAAGAAGAAGAATTTGTAGAAGCAAGAAGGAAATTAAAGTAAGGATTGCAAAAGAAATGTTTAAGAAGAAAATCCGGGGAAATGAAGAAATAAATAAACTAAGATGGAAGAACATGTTTTGGTGTTGATTGAATATACATTCAATTTTAGGTGGCTAGATCAATAACTGTGCAAGAGTAAATCTCAATCCAGTTTTGATTTATTAGTTGTTATCATATTTTATACTGTTGAAGCTGCAATTATTCTTGTCGGAGTGGCTGTGTATGATGAGTGATGTTTATTATCTATAACAATCTGTATATCTATATATTTGTAATAAAAAATCTTTGGGGTTTAAACACGTGTAATAATTATTAAATAATTACAATGTTTTGCCACGCTAACACGCAGTTTTTTCAAGTAATTAATAAATAACAATTTTAGTTTCTATGCGATTTTGACCTTGAACGGGTCGCAGGACCAGAGTAACCAATAGCATTACGTATCGGTATCATGGTAATGTTGTTTTGCATATTTTGTTGTACTACTTGTTGGATATTTGGAGATTTTCTATCCTGAGGTAAAGTTAATAACGGTTTCCAAGTGTTAGGTAAACCGTTTCCATCATCTCGTTTATTAACGCAACTAGGACGTCTTTCTATCTCGATTTGTTCTCTAATGAGGCGGTTACATAAATATTTTTCTCTTCCTAGCATTCTTGTATTTTCAAAATCGATTTTATGTCCTGTTTGGTGATGATGTTCAGCTAGAGAATAAGTTAAACATCCTTTTCGGACTGCTAGTTTTTGTTCTTCTCTTCTCGCAGAAATACGTCGATTGGTTTGTCCAACGTAAGAGATGTTACATCCCTTTTTTTTTTTTTTGTTTTCTATACACTGTATGTCCTAAACTTCCGTCTGGTTTCCTAATTAGTAACACGTCAAGAAAAAGGTAGTTCTCCGTTAACTTCTACTTCAGTAGTAAATTTAATTTGTGGATGAATATTATTTAAATAATTTAAAAAAGCTAGTAAATGCTTCATTACTATGTGGCCATATGGAGAAGATATCATCAACATAACGTAACCAAAATTTTTTTTTTTTTTTTTTTTTTTTTTTTTTTTTTTTTTTTTTTTTTTTTTTTTTTTTTTTTTTTTTTTTTTTTTTTTTTTTTTTTTTTTTTTTTTTTTTTTTTTTTTTTTTTTTTTTTTTTTTTTTTTTTTTTTTTTTTTTTTTTTTTTTTTTTTTTTTTTTTTTTTTTTTTTTTTTTTTTTTTTTTTTTTTTTTTTTTTTTTTTTTTTTTTTTTTTTTTTTTTTTTTTTTTTTTTTTTTTTTTTTTTTTTTTTTTTTTTTTTTTTTTTTTTTTTTTTTTTTTTTTTTTTTTTTTTTTTTTTTTTTTTTTTTTTTTTTTTTTTTTTTTTTTTTTTTTTTTTTTTTTTTTTTTTTTTTTTTTTTTTTTTTTTTTTTTTTTTTTTTTTTTTTTTTTTTTTTTTTTTTTTTTTTTTTTTTTTTTTTTTTTTTTTTTTTTTTTTTTTTTTTTTTTTTTTTTTTTTTTTTTTTTTTTTTTTTTTTTTTTTTTTTTTTTTTTTTTTTTTTTTTTTTTTTTTTTTTTTTTTTTTTTTTTTTTTTTTTTTTTTTTTTTTTTTTTTTTTTTTTTTTTTTTTTTTTTTTTTTTTTTTTTTTTTTTTTTTTTTTTTTTTTTTTTTTTTTTTTTTTTTTTTTTTTTTTTTTTTTTTTTTTTTTTTTTTTTTTTTCTTTTTTTTTTTTTTTTTTTTTTTTTTTTTTTTTTTTTTTTTTTTTTTTTTTTTTTTTTTTTTTTTTTTTTTTTTTTTTTTCTTCTCTTTTTTCACAATTTTTCATATTGCTCATTTAAACCAATTTCCATTCAAAATTATTTTAAACATTTTTAATAAATTTAATTATGTACATAATTTAAAAATCTAACAACATTAATTCCAATTAATGAAAAACCAAAAAATAAATACATTTCAATTCCTTTTATTCATGAATTTATTAACATAATTAAAGACCTGAATAAATTAACTGATTATAAATTTGTCTTCAAAGCCCCTACCAATTTAGCTAACATATTTTTACAACAATTAAATATAAATAATAGTCTTGAATCAAGGGCATATACCAACTACTATGCTCTTGTAACAAAATATATATTGGTAAAACTAAAAAGAAATTTTACAATTCGATTAAAAGAACATCTAAGATATCTTAAACAACCAGAAAAATATTCTTATAATTTAGATGCAATTAAATCAACTTTCGCTAAACACATTATCCAAAACAAACATAAACATTTAAATCATTCACTCATACATCCTTTTAATATAACTAATTGTAATAGACAAATTTTAGATAAATTAGAAATAATATACATTAAAACAACAAATCCAAATTTAATAATCAATGATCAAACAAATTTTGACGATCTTACATTACATTATCAAACAGAATTTGTATCCCCTTAATATATTTTATTTTAATTAACTCCAGATTCAAACATTTTACATACCTAGTTTATATTATTAAAAAAACCTTTTATTACAAACCAAATTATGTTTTTCTAAATTTCCATGTAAACCAATTGTCATATTTAACGTTTGTAAAATAATTTTGACAACTTCTGAAGATGACTCACGATAATTTTTTGAGTTGAAACTAGTAAAATAAATAATAAATAAATATAATATTGATTGCTCAAAGAATAAATAGTTTATATCATATAAATAACCAATATTTAAAATAATTGATCCTAGTTTGTTATTCATAAAGATTTATTGCCAGCAAAAGATCAGTATAAACATGTATAGTGTGGTGATGAAACCGTGTGCAATAGTGAATTGGTTCGTCTTGGCAAAGCATTTACTTCAAGGTTTAAGATAACCACTAAAACCTAAACATGCCAACCCTTACCCACCCTAGTGTTTACATGTAATAATATTAATTAGGTGTGTAAACATTATAGAAGGTAAATAAGAACATAAAATATAACAGAACAGCCATTGCCTGACGACATATAATGGACCGGTCCAAGCGCCAGTCACGACAATGACGAAAAAAATAGTAGGTTAAAGAAATAGCAAAACAAAATAATGGAAAAACAGACAATCAAGACAAGAATACAAAACATTGCTGAACTTCAGATGTCCTTCAGATTTGTAATCCATAATATTGCTTCATCCGTTAAATTATGAATGTTTGGAAACCCTCCTTTAAACTTCGTTAATTGACAATCCTCTACAATATGTGTAACGGTCTCTGGTTCGTTTCCACAGTCACAATTTGGATTAGAAATCGCACCCCATTTGAACAACATAGAGTTGCATTTTGAATGGCCTGTTCTTATGCGATTTACTTTCGACCAAAGCACACTACGCTACACATACAAAATGGTTCGCTAAATAGTTCAGGAAAATTAGGTTTTTCTCAAAATCAACACAATACCACTACATTTTTCTCAAACGCACAAAATAAAGGTTTTTCTCGCAATTTACCAAACAATGAGAATTATTTGCATTCGAATGAAACTCAACTGTCAAATAATCACCCAAGATCATTTCCACTTTATTCTCAAGACACAAACGGACCCTCAATTTCTCAAACAAATCAGGAACTTCCTGAAAACTCATCAAGTTTTTCTACTCTTTCTACAAAAAATTGCCAGGTCTTACTAGCCACAGCTCAAGTAACTTTGTTCCCACTCCCCTCTTCAGATGATAAAAACTCTGAAGAAATTTTCACAACCACTTCTCGAATTCTTCGGAATGGTCATTATCAAGTAGATATTCCTTTGAAATCTGTAAATGAACATCACAATCTCGGTGATTCCCTTTCTATATCACAAAAAGGTTCTTTTCTCTAGAAAAACGATTTGAAAAAGATCCCTCTGTTTCATGAATATAAAAAATTCATCGATGTGTCATTAGGTCATGCAAAATATGTCCCGCTATCTCCTAGTAACAATCAATTAGAAAAAAATATTTTATCCCTCATTTGTGCGTAATCAGAAATGAAAGCGTGATCACTAAGTTGCGTGTTGTTTTTGACGCATCTTGTAAATCGTCTTCAGGACTTTCATTAAACGATATTACTTTAAAAGATAAAGGTCACGGAACTGTATGACATCTTGTGAGGTTTCGATCGTTTAGATTTGTACTTTGTTTTCACAAATCCTCGACAAAATTTTCTGCAAAACATTATTTGGCGTGAGTCACCTCATCAATCTTTAAAATGTTTGAACTTTAACCATCACATACGGAACAAATTTTGCTCCCTATGCTGCTACTTGTGTATTAAACGATATTGCTCTCAATAACTCTGATTATCTCTTAGCATCAGATGCTCTGCTCACTCAAACTTATGTTGACGACATTTTGTCTGGATGTGACTCGGAAAAAGTTACCCGAACTCTATGCTCAATTGAGAAGTCAATCTCTAAGCACGGATTTAACTTGCATAAATAGTGTTCAAACTCAAATGATTTCCTAAAAAAAATATCGCACCCTCAAGCCACAGAGGTGGACTTTAATCTAGAAAAATCTCCATGTAAACTTCTCGGTCTAAAATAGAACCCCTCATCAGAAAATTTTCAAATCTCTGTTCCTTCTCACCCTTTAGATGATATTCCAATTTCAAAAAGAAAAAATTTATCATACCTCGCTCCATGCTTTGACCTCGTAGGACTAGTAAATCCTGTTATAGTAAAAGGAAAAGTTCTTATGCAAAGATTGTGGTTACATAAGGTGGATTAGGATAAAGAAATACGCGACACTTCAATTTTATCAAAATGGAAAGTTCTCTCTAGACTAATTTCTCGATTAAAACATCTTACAATTCCTTGGTATTTATTTTTGAATAAAAGTATTGCACATGTAGAATTTCATGGTTTTTTCTGATGCAAGCAATCTTGCTTATGGAGCTTGTGCATACATTAAAACCATTTACTCAGACAATTCGGTGTCTTGTAATTTATTGACATCCAAATCACGCGTAGCTCCAATCAAAGCAATAACAATTCGTAGACTCGAACTTTGTGCCATGTTATTGTTGTCAAAATTAATTAAGAAAGTAGTATAGATTTATAAAGGAGAATTAACTCCTACCTCTGTCACACTTTGGACAGATTCGCAAATTGTGTTGTACTGATGTAAAAGTCACGTCAGTCGATGGGCAGCGTTTGTATCGCATAGAGTATCTAAAATTCAAGAACTCACTCATGACTATCAGTGGGATCATGTAAAATCATCGGATAACCCCGCAGACATGTTATGCCGTGGTCATTTGAACTCTGATGATTTCATTTTTTGGTTTAACGGTCCCAAATATTTGCTCAATCTTAAATTTAAAGTGCAAAATATAGAAAGTTTTTCTTTCTCGTTTAAAAATCCCCCCGAGGAAAGGAAAATGTCTTTAACTGTCACTCAATTTTTCGAAAAGTTTTGGAATTCAATATTTTCACGTTTCCCGTCAATTTATCGATTGCATAGAATAATGGCATACGTGTTACGGTTTGTTCACAATGCTACTCATTTGCAAGCAAAGCAACAGGTACGATCGTTATTTCTGAGTTGAATTCCGATCTTACTCTAATCATAAAAAAGGTTCAAGAAGGACACTTTTCTCAACAAATCTCCGAACTTGTCTCAAGAAAAATTATATCAAACAAACAATTTCGTTCTTTAAGACCCTTTCTAGATAATCATGGATTATTACGTGTGGGTGGTAGATTGGAAAATGCAGAAATCTTGTTTGAACAGAAACATCCTCTTCTCTTGCTCTCGAAGAATCACGTGGTCTCTTTCTTATTAAAATTTGAAGATATCCGGTTATGCCATGCTGGTCCTCAGAATGTACTTTGCAGTAGAGTATATTTGGCCGAGTTAAGAACCTCCTCCTTTGTCAAGGAGGAGGTTCTTTAACCGGCAAATGGGTGACAGTTCCTCAAAGCAATTGTAGGCGGAGGTTCTTTCACCGGCAGATGGGTAAGCGTTCCTCAAGGCAATTGTAGGCGGAGGTTCTTCAACCGGCAAATGGTTGACAGTTCCTCAAAGCAATTGTAGGCGGAGGTTCTTTCGTACGCGTTGCAGGAGGCAATTGTATATGCATTATACGTGTTATCCTTGGTGGTCTTAACAGTCGTAACGTATGCATCATACTGACCTGTATCATTTACCTGTACTGCATTCTATAGACATCGTATACATTTTAAACCAGACCATAATAATCGTTAAAAGAATTCTGATGCCTAAAATTTATTACTCTGTCTGGAAGTTGTTTTTATTAACGTATTCATTTCATTGACCTGTGTTTTTGTATATGCATTTGAGTACGTGTTATCCTTGGTATAAAAAAAAAAAAAATATAATCGTTAAAAAGAATTCTGATGTTTACAATTAATTACTGTCTGAAGGTATTCATTTTATTGACCTGTGTTGTTTGTTATATACATCGTTGTAAGAATTTTGACCCTTAATTACCGTCTCAAGGTTGTCGTTGTACTATATAAGAGGGAGGGTTTGAAGAAGGAGTTCAGTATTGTTTCTAGTTCAGTCGTAAGTTGAACATTAAGTCGTTAAAGATGGAATGGAAAACTGTGCAAAACGTTTACCCGACGCGATAATTTAAAAGACATCAAATGTCATCGTGCATCGTTAAGAAACGTCGTGCCGACAATGAAGGTTGCTCTTCAAGTGACGTATTTTGTGAAATGTGTAACGTATATATTTCGAGCGTGTGTTACTCTGCACATTTGCGAAGTAACGCACATAAGAAAAACGCGTTCGTTATAATAGATGACGGAATCGAAAAATTGCTGGCGCGTTTGGTAATAAAATAGTGAGTTATAGAGTTAGCGGTAATAAACATTACGTGGATATTAACGAGTTTGGGCATGATATTCGGGAAAAGTTTTAGCTCTTGTACAAAGCATCGTTGATTTGCACAAATCGATTAAAGTAAATTTGGAATGTTTCGGAGTGTATTTTTGTCGACTAAAATGGATAGTGAAATAAAATCGTTTAATACCAAAAATAAAATTATCAGTATGGCCTCCGACTTGTATGAAATATACGAAACATTTTTGGAAGAAATAAAACAAAAATGTCGGAATTTCAAGAAAGAGATTCTGGATGGTCTTTAGTAAATATTATATATATTGAAATTAATGTGAATAAATATAATCCAATAAGTGCATCGAGTTATATAGATTTACCGTATGCTATTAAAACAAAACATGCGGTTATTAACATTCACAATTCTGATAACGCTTGCTTTGCGTGGGCCATAACGTCTGCTTTTACGAACCGAAAGGATTATCTCAAAGAACTTCGTCGTATCCCGATTATCGAACTGTCGGATTCAATTTTTCAAATATAAAATTTCCAGTACAATTAAGTGATGTACCGACGTTTGAACGTTTAAATAACATATCTGTAAATGTGTACGGCGTAAGTAGTAACTTTAATAGCGTTTTACAAAAAATGACTCACACTATAATTACGTTGTACGTTTGTGAACAAAAACAATCTCGCCATGTAAATTTGCTGCTGGTGACCGACGATTCGGGAAATAGTCATTATTGTTGGATCAAAAACTTATCTCGTTTGATTTCATCGCAAAAGTCTCGTAACGAACATAAAAATATATATGTGAAGGATGTTTAGTACATTTTTCGATCGAAACAGATCTCATTCGACATCAAAATGACGATTGCAACAAAGTGAAAGTAAATTTACCAACTGTCGCGATGAAAATAAACAAATATGGAAAAGAGGTGAGAGAAAACTTGTTAGAGTTTGAAAATGTTGAAAAACAATTGAAACTTCCATTCGTAGTGTATGCAGATTTTGAAGCTATGCTAAAACCGATTGCTGAAGACGACAACCTTAACCGGAACCCCGACATGGAAAATTCATCGTATACGGTACGATGTTACGAACACGAACCGTATTCTTTCGCTTATTACATTAAATGTAGTTACGACGATGGTTTGTCAAAACTAAAAATGTTTCGTGGAAAAACGCCGCTCAAACATTTATGAATACGTTAGAAAATGACGTTGTACAAATTTATAAAAATATATAAGTGACGTGAAAGATATGATTCCTTTAGCAGATTTTCAAGAAGAATCTTTTCGTAACGCTAATTATTGTCACATATGTACAAAATTTATGGAAATTAATGATAAAGTGTACGACCACGATCATATGACCGGTTTATATCGTGGTCCCGCGCATTCGGTGTGCAATTTAAATTACAAAGTTCCTAAATTTATACCGATATTTTTTCACAACCTATCTAATTACGACTGTCACATGTTCGTAAAAGAAATCGCTTTGAATAAGGAAGAAGTAGACGTGATTGCTCAAAATAAAGAAAAATACATTTCGTTTTCAAAAAAAGTGTTGGTAGATGTTTTGACCGATTCTAAAGGAAAAAGCTATAAACAATTTATAAAGTTGCGATTCGTCGATTCGTTTAGATTTATGGCGTCGTCATTGGAAAAACTCGGATCGTATTTAGAAAATGACAAATGTTCAGAAATTAGAAAATACTACCCGGACGATGTAAAATTTGAATTAATACGTCAAAAGGGGTTTTTCCTTATTCTTTTGTGGATTCTTTTGAGAAACTCGATGTTACGAAGTTACCTGATCGCATAGACTTTACGATGTTTTAAACGATGAACACGTTTCGGAAGAAAATTACGCGAGAGCCCTGCGAGTGTGGAACGTTTTTCAGTGTAATACTTTAGGCGATTACAGTGATGTATATTTAAAGTCGGACGTATTATTGTTGTCGGATATTTTTGAAAATTTTCGCACCATATGCATTGAATATTATAAATTAGATCCGTGTCATTATTTTACGGCGCCCGGATTCGGTTGGGACGCTTTATTAAAGATGACCGGCGTAAAACTCGATTTGTTGACCGATATCGATATGGTGCATTTTTTAAAAGCGGTATACGCGGCGGCATCAGCATGTGTTCGAAACGTTTGGCTAAGGCGAACAATAAATTTACTCCCTATTATAACGAGTCGAAACCGTCATCTTACATCCTTTATTTGGATGCTACGAATTTATATGGCCACTCCATGCGACGTAAATTGCCTACGGGAGAATTTCGATGGTTAACGGAAACCGAAATTCAACAGTTATCGATTTGCGATCTCGATGAAGAATCAGACGTGGGATACGTATTTGAAGTAGATCTTCAGTATCCGAAAGAACTGCACGAATACCATAATTGTTTACCGTTTTGTCCCGAAGAAATGTTTCCTCCCAATGGAAAATTTAAGAAGTTAGTTCCAAATTTATACGACAAAAGGAAATATATAATACACTACGTTAATCTAAAGCAATGCCTCGACCACGGTTTAAAACTTTTACACGTTCATAGAGCGTTACAATTTAAACAGTCGAATTGGATGAAACAATATATAGATTTTAATACGAACAAACGCAACAACGCTAGTAACGAATTCGAAAAAATCATTACAAGTTGATGAACAACATGGTTTTCGGCAAAACAATGGAAAATGTCGAAAATAGGGTAGACATCAGATTGGTGACGCATTGGGAATCGTATTATAGAAGAGCCGGAGTGGAAGCACTTGTAGCGAAACCTAATTTTAAATCGAGTAAAATATTTTGCGATAATTTGGTGGCCGTAGAAATGGAAGTATTAGAAGTTCGATATAATAAGCCTTTGTTTGTAGGATTTGCAATTTTAGAATTGTCAAAACCGTCATGTACGAATTTTTTATGATTATTTAAAGCGTAAATACTACAATAATGTCGAATTGCTATATACGGATACCGATTCGTTGATTTTAGAAATAAAATCGGAGAACGTGTACGAAGATATGAAAAACGACATAGATAGATTCGATACATCTAATTATCATATCGATAATATTCATGACATTCCTCGCGGAACACCGATGTTGGGAAAATGAAAGATGAATACGCCGGAAACGTGATTGCGTTGTTTTTAGGAACTGGAGCAAAAGCGTATTGTATACAATTATTGTCGGATTTAATAAAAAGGCCAAAGGTGTAAAGCAATACGTTATAAACAAACATTTAACTTTAAACGATTATAAACGAGTAGTGACGGAAGGAAAATCTGTATATAAAAAATGTATGTTTTTCGATCACATTTTCATACAATGTATACAGAATTAAAAAATAAGATTGCACTTTCTGCTCAAGACGACAAACGTTACATTATGGAAGACGGTTTTCACACGTTGGCTTGGGGACACAAAACGATTGACGACTTGGCAAAAGAATTTGAAATAAACGAACGTCTAGGCAATTTAATAAGCGTTTTTAACGATAATTAATTGTAGATTTGTTTATAATTAAATTGTTCATTTAAATTAATAATTTATGTTATGTATCGTTTGTATATATGTAATTAAATTGTATATATCCCGTATGTAAATAAAAATATATGTACTTATAATACGTTTGTTTTCGATATCCAACTGTTGTGTTTAGAATCGAGTCCCAACCATTTTACGTATACTCTGTTTCCTTTTCGTCGTAGAACTTTTTCTACTAAGTAAACGTCGGGATGTTTGACTCGTTGCAATTCTTTTTCATAAAATCCACCTAAAATATTGTCACCCGTACTATCTTTTAGTATATACGTCCTGGGATTAGAATTTTGAATTTTCGAAATGCGAAAAATTTCGTTGGTCCAATTTGGAGTGTAATTTTTGTAAAAGCGTGTCTACTTTTGCTAATCCTAACGTAATCACCTTCTCGAAATTTAGCTACGGTAGGATCCGTAATTTTCATAAAATTATAAACCGTTTTTAAAATATGCGATGCGTTTCTTTTATTAACATCTTGTGGTTTCATACCGATCGTTTTGTGAACCGTACTATTGTATTTTCGGACCAATTTAGGTAACAACGCTAACCAGCGGTAATCACCTTGCATACTAAATTCCTTCCACATTAATCCTTTTAAGGTTCTATTGAAACGTTCGACGATTGCGGATTTTACATTTGAAAATGTACTATAATGATTAATTCCGTATTGTTTCATTAATTTTTGAAATTCCGAATTATAAAATTCCTTCCCGTTATCCGTTTGCAGGTTTTTAGGAACGTTATTCTTCTTGTCTAATAAAATTTGTTTCATGGCAGCCGTGACTTCTTTAGAGGATTTATTTTTGAGAGGTAACGCCCAAGCGTATTTAGAAAATGCGTTTATCGTCACCAATATGTATTTATATCCCTGGTTTTGTTTAGCATACGGTATCATTTCTACCAAATCGGCTTGAAACAAATCCATCAAACCTTTAATTATAGTTCGTCTTCGCGGAAATTTTTTCTTATCGGTGCGTGAAGTTCGTCAACGACTTCTCGTTTAATTGTTGACATGATCAACGGATATTATCAGAGCGTCTTTCCGGCGAGCACTAAAATCTTTTTAAATTATTCGAACAAATTTATACTAATATTCATGCCAACCGTCATTCCTCAAATGTAGAAATAACGGGAACTTTAAGATAAAACGTTAGTTTTGGTAGTTCCGAACTTGGATTTTCGATTTGCACATAAATTTCGTCCGTCATTTTCAAATTTTTTCCGACGATCGTTTTGTCATCGTACCTTCTATTATTTATATATATGTATACTTTGTAATCCCATCCAACTTGTAGATCGCCAACGGGTGGAGTTATTTCTAAAAACGTAATTATAGCGGATTGCATCATAAAAGTGTAACGATTTCGACCGCCTTTTAAAATCATAAATCCGTCAGTTAATCGTCTTTCTGTGCTTAAATACAGTATAGTTTCAGAGTATAAAGTGCTTGGTTTTTGTGGCTGTTTTAGTTGTACGATGTCTTCAAGGTTTTCTTGAACTTCCTGTTTAAGATTTTGAAAATCTTTTTTAACATTGTAACATGTTCGTTTATAGTTTGTTGTATATCATCTTCCCGTTTTCGAATATGTACGTCAACATATTTTTCTATGACATCTTTATTTAAGCGTTTTAAAATGAAGTTACTGTGAACGTCGTTCCCAAATTTATCTATAATCATTTTTCCGTGTACGTAATTAGAAAATTTATTTAGAGGCATGCCGACTACGACAGCAACTAAATCAAATTGAGCAAAAATTCTTTGAAACAAAGTATTTATAATATAAAAAACGAGTTTAATAGTAAAAGATAACTTATTTAACAATTCCGGCTTCACGCAATTCCTCCAAAATGGCAATGATTTCATTATCGTGACCCGTATGACCGGCGGCTTTAGAAGCAACTAATAGTTGAAGTCTTTCTACCAATTCGTTGGGATCGTCCCAATATCGATAATCCGTGGCGGCGACGTTAGATAAAACTTGTTTAAACGTTGATTTTTCTTGTGGTCGTAGTAGTGATTCTAATCCGCCACCGCTTTTCCAACGTTTTGCCCACCATACGTTAGGTTTCTTTCCGTTCAAGATGGGTTTAATAATGTTAACGTATTTATATCCTTTGCTGGCGGATATCTGCTTAAGAGGATCGTAATTAACTTTATAAGAATTGGTACGTCGCAAAATGTCTCGATATTGACGTGCGTCATTAATAGTAAATTGTCCCGGTTCTTTTTAAACAATAATTCGTACAATCCGGTCGTGCCTTTGTATTTTAAACCGTCGATGACTATATTTCGTCCGTCTATGCTAAATTCACTGTTTCCTATAAACAAATTTCCGTCATCTTCGCGAACTCCGTATTTAGTGTCAAAATTATTATCTATGTCGGCTTTCAATTCCGTCAAATAAGTTCTAGGCAAAACGTGAAACTGATTTAAGACCGATTGAACGGCGGGACTGGCTAATTCCTCTTCTATTTCTTGTCGAAACAACCTTATTTGATTTTTTGCACCCTCGTATGCCATAGATATGTTGGAATCGGTGGTATCGTGTAATTCTTCGTTAGCTTCGTAAGCGGTAGGTGTATTTGTTGTTTTTCTTCCATATTATCTATCGTAGGATCGTAAAGAAACACTTCTTCGTCCGCTTTTTGTACGACCTAGGTTTCGGAGTAGACGTTAATATTTGAGAAGACATTGCGAACGAACGAGGAGATTTTACAATTTTTTCGGGAACGAACGTTTCTTTTTCTTTATTTGGGAACTTCGAATATGAGGATAAAATGAAGTCGAACGTCTTTTTTTATACGAAAAGATGAATCTGCAGGAAAAGTGTAATAATCGTCGGTTTGTATTTCGTCGTCGTCGTCGTCTTTTACTTTTATATCTATAGGTTCTACTTTAACGTCGGTCGAAGGTACGACAACATCCAGTTTTGTCGCTATCTGTTTAAGTGGTTCGGTAATAGGAGCGTATGCAGCGTCAAAATGTAATTTGCTTTTTTCGATGTCTCCTTTTAATGTCCGAATTTTTGTCGCAAAGCTTCGCGAGCGTTTATCAAGTCTTCGGCGAGTTTTTATTCATGTTTACACGCGACCAATAACTACGTACTTGTTGTATCGAAAGCGCGAAAGATACTGAACAATGAATTATTGCCGACGTAAATTTAAAAATTTTTAATAACGTATAAACGTATCTAAACCTTTTCTATATCGACCGTCGTTTTTCGAACAATCGAGATCTATCACCACCATGTCATAAGGAGCCTTCCAACAAAGGTTACAAAGCTTTTTAAACTCGTCAAACGTCATGTCGTTTGCGATGTGATCGTCGTAAATGTGTTTTAAATTTGTTAAATCTTGCTTAAACAAAATTAATAAGTTGCAATTGTCGCGTACTAATTGCTTAGGTACAGCACTATAACTTTGACACAAATAAAAACAATCAATGTTTTTATGTCTACCGTAAGAAAAATACTCCTTCATCACGTTGTGACCCGTGCAACATATGTCGTCGAACACGACAACAGAATATTCCGAAATGTTCGAAGGCGGTGTAAACGCCTCGATGTTGCAGCTTTCGGAATAATTGCATTCATCTACGGTTTCAATTAAACGTCTAAGAAAATCGTATTTCGTTTGATACAAAGAATTTGAACAAACATACAGATTTAAAAACGCAATCCGTTGGGCGATAGCAAAAGAGATAGCATAACGTTTGTTTTTCCACAACCGGAAGGTCCAATAATTAATGCTCTTTTACATACACCCCCAAATAGCGCACTATGCCGAGTAAACTTATTCTCGGCGCTTTCAACAAAGTTTTTAATCGGTAACGATAACGGTTGACATACAAATTTCATTTTCTTCCAATCGTAAAATGTAGGTACGTTCAAATTTTATATTTTTCTTCTACACCACGTCAAATGGCACAAAAATTTTATATATTAGTAGAAAGAGTAATAGGTCCGTAAAAGTCGTATGCGCTCGAAATACATTTATTTAAACATAGTCAAAAATATCTACAATATAGCATACATGTAAATATGAAAAATATCTACAATATAATAGTCTACCCAACGTAGACAAAACGGTGTGGTAGTTTTGATTGTCGATCGTCGTAATTTATAGCTATCGGTACAATGTATGACGTAAAGAGGTAAACATTGTGCAGTTTATGGCGGCACTGGTGAGAACTCAGTGGCAGCTTTGATCATAGAAGTAGCGATTGGTGACCATCAAAATTTATAATATTATTTTGATTGTCGCCAACAGCGTTTCCAACAACCAAATTTGACAAAGAAGATGACGTTGGACAAGATTTCAAAAAAAGTTTTTTAAATGTCTTATCGGCGTTGACGAGACGGTGTGGCAACTTTGATCATATATATTTATAATATAGTTTTGTTCGTCGCCAACAGCGTTTTCAACAACCAAGTTTGACGGAGAAGATGGCGTTGGAGATGGCAAAAACTTATAATACTAGACGGTGTGGCAGCTTTGATCATTGAAAATGATGTTAGCGATCTCCAAAATTTGTATTACAATTTTGAACATCGTCAACATCGTTTCCAACAACCATGTTCGTTTCCAACAACCATGTTTGACGGAGAAGATGAAAGTATCGGGTATAATCTATAGGGTCGATACATCATCTACAATATAGCCTGTCTGTAGACAAGACGGTGTTGTAGTTTTGATCGTCGATCTGTAACCCCAACAAGGCAATAAAATTATTGTACAAAATCAACAACTTCATACCTCAACTTGATACACTGCAGCACTCTCAATGGTACGAGCTGTCGATGTCGATTGTCCGATCATCACCTTTGATGTAATCTATAATGAAATGAAGTTGATGATCTCTTAATTTCGTTCTATAACCATTAAACCGTAACATAATAATAACAGAAACGACAACACATAAAAGACCACCAACTTCATACCTCAACGATAGCCGCATCCTCCGAGTCATGCCGATTCTCATCATCCCCGTTATTTAACGCCGTCACTTATAACCCTAAGTAGCCGTTAAGAAAGATTTATTTGATTAATAATTTTTTCAATTTTGGTTAGTTGCTGGCGAATGGCATTGCTTAAAGCATCAAACGTCACCACTAACGAAGCTAAATTATTAGTGTGGCGAAGACTGTTAGCCAATGACGTAATCTGCTTCAAACTGGTGCGCAAGATTGTCAATTGTTTATTAAGTTGGCAATCAAAATGGTTAATTATATCGTTAGTTTTATCAAGCAATTCCCGTTGAAAACCAGTTTGAATTGCAGTATTTAAAAAGTGTCAAAGCACCAAGTTGTAGGAGCGGAAGTAGAAGAAATAGAAGCGTGAACAGAAGTAGATGTCGATGGACCAAAAGCAGTAGCAGAAACGAGAGCAGAAGTAGATGCTGAAGGATGAAAACCAGTAGCCGAAGCACCAGGATTATTAGCGGCGGCAACGGAAACGGGAGTCGATGAGTAACCAGGCAACTCCAGCATTTGCGATACCTGCATCAAGTCTAAATTCCCAGACAGAGCTTCATCACCTCGAAATTTTTACCTGCGAAAAAACTTGTGTTAACTACACATTCAACGCGGTTGTTAATATAAATAACTTTTGATGTGACGTCTCAAAGACATTAATTGTCTCTTCTGGGCGCGATATTCCTGACGAGGTAATCGCATCTTGTACGTCCATTACCTGTTGCCACCGATGTTGTGGAACAGGAAGGAGTACACGTCGTGATAGCGGCACACGTCGTAGGTGTTGCAAACGTACCGGTGATAGGGCACACGTCGGACGAAACCCCGTCCGAGTCCCATCCCTACTCTTTCCTCCTTCTTTATAGGCGTTCCATAGGCGGACCTGTAGGAGGGCCTTCTTCGTTACTATTCTATTCTTCTTAATTTCAACTTCTTTCTTTTTTCTTTTTCTCTTTTTTTCTCTTCTTTCTTCTCTTTCTTTCTTCCTTTTTCTTTTTCTTTTCTTTTCTTCTTTCTTTCTTTCCCTTATTTCACTTACCAATTTTACATCTAACTTAACTTATTTTATGTTACATGTTTTTGATTTCACTTAACTTATTTTAGGTTAAACGATTTCGATCTAACCTAACATATTTTACGTTAAGCACTCATTTTAGGTTTAACGAATCCGATCTAACCTAACACATTTTAGGTTAAACACTCATTTTAGGTTGAACGAATCCGATCTAACCTAACTTATTTTAGGTTAAACGACTAACTTATTTTAGGTTAAACGATTTCGATCTAACGTAACTTATTTTAGGTTAAACAATTTTGATCTAACCTAACCTTTTAGGTTATACGTTTTTGAACTAACCTAACTCATAGGTTACATGAGTTCGATCATACCTAACCTATTTTAAGTTATACCATTTCGATCTAACCTAACTTATTTTTGGTTACATCTCACTTACCTATTTTAGGTTCTAAGTTTTCGATCTAACCTAACTCATTTACATGTTTTCCATGTCACTTACCTATATTAGGTCAAACTATTTCGATCTAACCTAACTTAATTTAGGTAACACCGAGCGTACAACATATCAACATTTAATAATCGACCACAACATTTATTGTTATCGTTTAAACAATAAAAGACATTAATATTTCTTTAATTTATTTTATAAAGTTTTACATATTTACTGCGATTTCACAAAACAACAACAGTCATATAGTATTAACTATCATTTGAATTACGACATACACCACATATATCCTTAGAAACAGGTGGTCCGTCCCAATGATCTCTGCTGGTGGATAAGTTATAATGTTCCAAACAAGGCAGTTTATTTTGCAACCGTTTATTTTTGCGATAGGCGTGAGGAAGTTTCCACCATATTTCTTTCAAAGTTAGGGGTCTTACGTTTTCAAACAATAATCTAAAGGTAAATATTGCAATTCGTCGTCTTTGACGTTCTTAAACGACAAATCGGTTTCATATCTATCGATAACTTTCCATACTCGATTTATAATGTGACGTAATATCCCACACCACTGTAAACACCGCAAAAAACTTTCCATAATGCAGTTAAACTGTATACACGTGCGTTTCTAAATACGGCTAACTTTGCACTGGTCTTATACTTGCAAAACAATTTTTTATTTTTCTCCTACTTTAGTACCTACGAGTTTTTGTTACTGTCTTCGATATTAGTCGACTCTTCTTCATTAAATTTGATGAAGTCGGTTGTTGCGTTAGTTTGATTGTTATTTTCGTTGTTACTGCTAATAGTCGTCGACTCTTTGGTATTACATTCGTTCACCACTTGAGTTGTTGTGTTACTACCATCGGTAAAACCTCCACACACCAAACCCCGTTTGCGTCGACATTTAGTTTCAAATCGTAATTAACAGTCAATTTTTCATACTCATCTTTTGCGAAACGAAATAGAACGCCGACGTTTGTCAATGCGCATACGCTTTTATCTTTCTTATGAAAAGTGCAATGGGGATAATCGCGTCGCACCCTACATACGTTTTCGTCCAATTCTGCAACCACGATAGGTGCTCTCAAAATATTACGAATAAACTTAGCTTTTTCTTTTCCTTTAACGTACACCACACTTACGGATCGGCAAATAGACGTAATGATAGTATCGAAATCTGTAGCGGGCACGTATCCCGTGTTCCAATCGATGCAGTGATAGTTAGACGTAACCCATTTAACCGTTGTGCGATATTTTCCCGTTAGAGATCCGTAACTTAGACTAGGTTTAAAAACGAAATGACTCATCCGATGTAATGAATCCATCGTAGCTAATTCTTTAGGCATAAATTCGTTATTTCTCACTTTAAAACCTTGAATATCGACCACGATAAAATTGGCTGGTGTATGCACGTTACAATATAAAGAACTTGCCATTTTGTCGTCTACTACACGCACTATTATTACAACAGCTTTATAAGATGATGTTACTTACGTTTCGATCCACCGATCGACTGATACGATTAAGTTTAAGATTCTTTCTTTTATAGTTTAAATTTGACGCGAGTATCCCGAATTGAAATAAAATTATTATTTAGACCAATTGTTTTACGATTTTTGTCAACGGAGAATATTGAAACGCTTTGTCGTGTAATATTAAACAGTATGCCGTCGTACCTTCCGGAATTTCTTTTTCGTCATGTACTCGATCTTAATTTCGACACCGCTTTTATGTAAAACGTCGGTTTGATACGTACAATCGATTCCTATTAGTGGAGCGTGTCTTTTAAACTCCCCGGGCGTCAATATAGGTTCGGATGGTTGATAATAATATGCGGTCTGAAAACGTGTATACATATCGTACATTAATGCGTAACGATTACTATCGAAGTCGACGTTTAAATTATCATAAGGATACCTTTCTCCGTTCAAAAACACGGTGATATTAGTTACGTTCAAATTATCGAAAGTAGACATGTTGGATTTCATTTTTCCTTTTCGACCCGTTTGAAATCCGACGATAATAAACCTAGGTGTTTCCAATTCCGGAGCTGTTTTAACCGCCCAAGATTGTTTATTAGTTTTTGGAATCGATGGATATTCGTGTATTTCCCAACTTCTAAACGGCACGTTTATGTACGTATTTTTCTCCGATAATTTTGTTAAAGCCAATTGTTCTCTTAAACCGACTGTCACGTGAGGAATTCTCCAAATTATTTTGTTTATAGTTAATTTTAACTTTTCCTCTTTTGTTTCTTCTTTCGGTTGAACGATGACGTCGTTGTCGTCGTTATTACGAATTAATATCAATTCTTGTCTCATGTTCATTATAATTTTTTATAATCTTCGGCGAAACCCAATAGAGTTTTGAGAGGTACGCTGTATGAAAAATTTCCATTTTCGTCCGTGGTATTCAAATAATATTGTTGCGTTTCCCAACCGGCATTTTCGAGTTTAAATATTTCGTTTTGTTTAAAGAAAAATATCCTTTCATACAAGAAGTTATACCGACGTTTCGAACTGCGTCTATCTGTACGCCGTTTAACAGATAGCGTATATCGCTGAACATAAAAGCTACCGGATTACTGGTTAAATAACACGTTTGGCTAGCATTTTTCGTAACCGTTCCGTCTTCTCCGATTTTTCTCAAACTACCTTCCACGTATAGATAACTTTCGGACGGCAAGGTGTAATTATCAATTTCAGGTATGGATATTCGAACTTCGTCATTGTTACCATAGCTGGTCGATCCGAACGGTTGATGAGAATGATATTCGTATGACACTATCGAATTGTCGATTTTAAGTTTGTCCGTCACGTTTAAAATATCCATTAAGCTATGACTGTATAACCTAATTGCGTTAAAAACTTTCGATTTGAAGATGTTAAACGTTTCGAATCTCTTCGTTTACTGATTTTGCGATGACGTTTGCTATGAAATTTATACTTGTTTGTAAAATCTCTTTTACCCTTAACGTTTTTGATTTTGTGTAATCTTGACATTTTTTATGGTACAATATTACCATGATGATGACGATGTTAATGGTAACGATGCTAATGACAATAATGATAATTATTCCGATGTCTTCAATCTATCGATCTCAAATGAAGTCTGACCGTTACTTCTTCGCCTCTTACGTCGACTGGATTTCTATTTTGATCTAACAAACGTATCGTCAAATTACTGATAATTTTTGTAAACATGGGTAAATAAATCGGTTGTTGTGGCGATTCGATTATCTTAAATCCGGCTGGAACGTTTGGAAAAAAATGATATAATACGTGTACGGGTTCTCCGTTATAATAAGATCCGTTGATTAAGTTACAATATATTTGTAATGCGTTAATACGATTTATATTTACGATTTTATCCGAATGATGAACCTCGTAAGGTTGCAACGTACGTCTGTTGAAACCCAATAAAGAACCTATGCTATTATCTAAATCAAAATCTACGGTACAATTACTTAATATTGACACCTTTTGCGTATTATTATTTCCTTCGATTTTAATTGTACCGAATTTATTTGTTTGCTCGTTGAGTTTGTTTTCAATATATTTACATAAATCTTCTATGTCGTAGGAACCGGTTTCCACTTCGATTATTCCACTTTTAAATTCAATTAAATCATTTGCATTTTCTAATTTTAACTCGTCTTTCGAAACAGGCATCTGCGTCACTTTGTTTGTTGCCCATAGGTACGAAAACAAGTTATTACTTTTATCGACGTTCGGTATCGAATTAAAAGTTTCGAAATTTAGTAAAGCTAATTCGTAATTGCGATATTCCTCCAGATATAAAGGCGGATTAAAATCGCACGTTAGTTCTGTTTCGTTTCCGGATAAGGTAAACGTATTTGATATTGGTTGTTTTGATTTCTTCATCGAATTGCAGTTACACACTGAAGATTTTCGTTTGGATCTCCGCCTATTTATTATTATATAATAAAAATTGTAAACACAACTGCCCACAATTTACGTCTTTAAATTTTGATATCTTTCATAATTGTAATTGATTTTAACGTTCGTTTCTCTAGATCGAAAATATCGTACGATTTCTATGGGTGGTGTTAAATCTCCAAAACTATCGAAATATGTTATATTGTCCTCTTGTTTTTATATGCTACCCAATGTGTGCCCGGTCCGTCGGCGTTATCTAAATTAATAATTCCGCAATCGTTTTTGTTAATTTTACTTATATCCGTCTTTATATAATCCGCATCCGTTTTTATATGGTTTTAGGTAAAATCCGCTTCCTACTGTTTGCGCCTCCATTGCACGATTATGACGTTTATCTTCTTCTAATTTTTCTTTAGCGTTTTTTGCGTCGTTTACGGATTTTGCGATTGCGGCAGCCCCATCTCCCAATGAACCTAATACACCCAAAGCAGCAAACAAAGGTATCAATGGTAAAATCCGCCTTTTTTTGGTAAACGTATTACACGAGAACGTGGCGCTTTGATACTCAAACGATGTTTCTTCAACGTACCGTAAGCCGCTTTAACGTTTCGCAACAAATCTTTAGTGCCGGAACGTGAAACGGCTTTTCGAGCTATTCTAACGGCTTTGGCAAAGTTAATGAACCACCCCGACGTTTCGACGCTTTCTTCGTGCGTCTCATCTTAACACGGCGTTTACGTAGACCCATACCTGTACTGGTTTTTATTTTCATGAGTGTAGCTACTGTTGCGGCGGCGGCTTTTGGCCTAAACTAGTCTCTTCACTACGTAACAATTCTTTTGCAGACTCGTACAATACTTTGTCCGCTTCGTGACGCTTACTTAAATCTTTGTGCAGATTATAGGCGATGTCGTGTCTTTTACAAGCTTCGTCTAATTTATTAACACCGGCGTCCCCGCGATCTAACCTTTTTGTAATTTCGTTCCGGGACCGCAATAATTATAACCAGGTATGTGCAATTCTATTGGTAACTTATCGATTAACTTGTTTATTATTCCACGCCCGATAATCTGCTTCCTACTGCAGTTTTGCTTTAACGATCGTCGTTTTTAATACAGTCTTTCATGCGTGACTATAATCTTTTATACGCGTGTTCGTCACTATCACTCTCTACGAAATGAAAAGATGATACTAATTTAACGACATTTATATACCTATTTATAAACTAAAATACAAGTTAAATATTACAAATTAAAAATAAACTATTTACATCATAAGCGACTATTTACAATTTACAAATTATCTTCTAGATCACAACGCTTCTCTTCAACGTCTTCACGCCGATCATCCTCTAACACTCCATCCTCCGATTGCTCCTCGAACAAGTCGATATCTTGGTCTGTTTCCCAGGAAACGTCAGATATGTTATCTAAGAGGTTTCGTCGGAGTCTTCTTCCAGCCGTCTTCGCAACTCATCTAACTTTGGCACTCTCTCGTCGCGTACGTATACGCCGTGTATCGTGAAAGTGCCGTCGTCGTATTGAAAGCGTTGCCCGGTGAAAGCGTTGCCCGGTGAAACCGTCTACCAAATAAGCTTCAAACATCAATGTTAGAGGATGAAAGGGGCCCAGATAAAATTCGTATGTTAAATCGCCAATACGTAGGTTGCCCATCTCCAAACGTCGAAGTGCCATCTCGTCAGGTATTAATAGAATGCGGTTGAACACGTAATAAAAACTTGCTTCCATTTTTTATTTTGAACTCCTCCGACTGATGATTTAAAACTATTACTTCACTCTTATATACTCAACTATTACCCTCACTACTATTATTACTCCCACTACCCACCGTTCGAATTAATTATAATGTTTACATTTACATTTACACTCTAACGAATTCGCGCAAATCCATATCTAACAATATCTTATCCATAGCAAACATTATTAATTCTTTGGTAATACAAGTGTATTCCGATAATCCAGTTTTATCTAAAATTGACAACATATTTTGCTTAACTTCTCCGTTCATAGTTGCTACCGCTTCGATTGCACTATTATAGAAACGTACGTAATCTAATTTTGTTAATAAATCTATACGATTTGTTACTAAATCTCCCAATTTCCATAGTTGGTGGACTGAATCGTACGCTAAATAAATAGATTCTTCACCTCTCTGCATCCTCAAAACTTTCCGAACTTTATCCATCCATTCGGTAGTTATTTTGATACCGCAAACTTCGAGATAGGATGGAGTACTACCGTTTCCGCAAAGCTATTTGTTATAACGGCTTTATAACAAATCAGCGTTTTCCATTCGTTTTCTGTTAAAGTAAGACTTTGTCCCTTACCCATAAATTTAACGACGGGTTCGAATTGCAGTTCTCCGCTCAATCCCACTTTGATCCATTTGCTATGACTTTTGTTTAACGGATACATACATTCCGCATACAACCGAGCGTTACACCCTTTCATATTGTTTTCAATTTTATTAAACGATGGTGTGGGTGTGTTTTTGTCAAAACATTATCACTTACACTATTTATCCCACAATCTTGCGCCGTATACGGTATTTGGTCGTTATTTCCTAACATATTGTCCCATTCGACAGAAGGCAGCAAATTAATGGTGTCTTGAACGGCATC